>OVAF01001265.1:0-24106 GCA_900406245.1 Odontarrhena argentea | reverse complement strand
GACGAATCCCTTAAGAAACCCTACAAATTCTTGATTGCGGATTTTGACATCCACACCAAAATCCAACAACTTATAATTCTAACCTGCAGAGCTCCTTTTACACACGGACGAGAGTTTTAACCAACTTGACTAAAAATTCCACAATGCATTATGCGCTTAATTGCTAAGTTTCAGCTTTTTCTTCAATGGAGACTCATGAACTCTTTTGTTGCTTGATTTCTTCTTCTTTGATGGAGATTTATTAACTCATTTTATCCTTTGCTTCTTCTTCTTCTTCTTTTTTCGTCCGGTTTGCGGTGGTTCAGGTGGCTCACTCACCAATGAGGAAGATGTTCGAGCCAAAAAACGAGCACCTCTTAGTGGAATAATAGAAGAGGCATAAGTGTCTATCCAACGAGAAGTGAGAAACCAATCAGAAATAAAATCATCAACATCTAGACCCTGATCCAATATTACTCCATATGCATGCTCACATGGAATCCCTGCTATATCCCATTTACGACAAGTACATGTCCGCCTTCTTATGTTTACCGGATGATAATCACCGCCACCAAGATCAGCCTAATACAAACCATTTGTGCCTGGATATATGATGCAAGATGAAACCTTTTTATGCTCCAACTTCAGAAATTCCGCAACATATGGTGTGAATTTTGCTGTGTGCTTCTTTGCAATATTTGATCTAATTGAAATACGTACCATCGCTAGTCTTCGGATAGTTTCTAACATTGGCACCATTGCCATCTCTCTTGCTTTGACGATGGTGCTATTAAATGATTCCGTTGAGGTGTTGTCAACGTCTTCACAACAATTTCCAATCTTGTAAAAAGCAAGACACCAACTCCTGGGGTTTGACTTCATCACATCTTCAAAAACACCTATATCATACGCTTTCAACTTATCTAGATTTTCTTTATACTCAGCATCATTGTAACTCCAAGCCAAGTTCCAAATAAATGGTTTCATCTCTGATTTTTTTTCCATATTTAGCTTTCAACTTCCCATAAATATGCCTTACACACATTCGATGCTCGATTTTTTGTAACTCGTCCTGGACCGCTTTGATCAAACCCTACAACATGAAAAACTTTATCTCATAAAAACAAATGAAACGATAGCAGTCACAAGGACAAAATCAAAATGATTAAAGTACCTTTTAACGATCTGATTTCATTATAAAACCATCACCATCTCCAAGAAGCAAATCAGATTAATTTGAGCTTCCTGACAAACCACAACCAATTATCTGTGTCTTCTTACTGCACTACAGCCCACGCTATTGGATATATTTTATTTCCCCAGTCTCGACCAACGGCAACGAGTATTTGACCTTTGGTTCTACCTTTCAGGAAGCAGGCATCAATCCCAATAATTGGTCTACAAGTCTTTCTCCATGACCTTCGGAGCGTCTCAAAACACACATAAAACCTATCAAAGAGCTCTTCATCATTTGGTCTAGGAACAATTTCAACTTTAACAGTAGATCCCGGGTTTGCATCCAAAATCTCTTTGCCATAGTCTTGGATACGTGCAAATTGTGCATCATATTCTTTCTCGATCCAGTCCAACGCTTTAAGTCTTGCATCTTGACATTGATTCCTTGTTGAAACGAGTTTCCATTGCTCCTTAATCATCTCTTGAATATGTTTAGGCATTAAGTCCGGATTTCGTCTTAACTTGTCCATAAACAACCTTGCTATAACTGGTTCCTTTAACATCTTACATTTCCCATTTGGAATACAAGAATGCGTCCCAAAAAAGACCTTAACCTCGAACCTAGTTTTTGATTGATCCATTGAGCAGTAGATCCACCACGGGCATCCATCTCCTATACCACATTTAAATCCAAGCTTTGTTACGTCCCATCGATATTGCTTTATATTTAGTCCATTTTCCAGAGCATAGTCTAACACAGTCTCCTTAAATGCAATACCACTATAATACACTTGCCCAAATTCTAAATTTCCATCTCCTTGTCTACTTATGCGACTTTGTGATAAGTCGTCTTTTTAGTTCGATTATTAAATAAATGATGTAAAACCTTGAACCAAATTATCGACAAACTAGTTTTCGTAGCGTAGTTTAGGTGTTGAACCACGAGGATAGATGAATAACACAATGAGCTATAGAGTATTTGGCTCATCTAGGAAAATGATGATAATTTTGAGATTTAATTTACTCTAAATCTAAAGAAATCTAAAATTGCAAGTAATAAGACAAGACTTAAATGTGAGATGCAAATTAAAATAAAATGAGACTCTAGAAGATAAAACTAAAATATGATGCAAAATAATGAGCTTTGGGTATAGTAATTGAATAGTGGAAGTAGAAGTCTAATTAGGTGATGATAAGCTTTAATCAAGCCTCATCCTAGAACATGGATCACTATTTTAATCTTAATCCACTCCCGTGGTATTAATCCTCTATCTTAATTAACTAAGTTCACTATACTCCCGCATGTGAGTTAATTAATCAAGAAACAATTCATTAATCAAGTCCACTTAGTTCACTTATCACCCTAACATCATATGCCTATGGCTAGGGAAGAAAAGCCAACAAAATTTTGGTTCAAGCATTTTATCGAACACCTCACGGGCCACATGAGATGCCTAGAGATTTAATCTTGAATGATCAAGTCAATCTTAGCATTAAGCATAAAATCAAGTTGAGGAATCCTAGTATTTAAGCTCAAACATCACACTAATCATCCTTCCAACTCCACTAATCTACTAACCCAAAACTCAAATCAAATCTACTCACACATGATGGATAAGAATGATGATAAATATGAGATGATAAACATGATTAAGATAGATAAAGATAGAATAAAGATCCAAAAGTGCATAAAACACAAAAAGATCCAAAGGATCTTGAGTTTGTCCAAAGAACAACTCTAGATCTAAAAACTTAACAAAATGAAAATGTCTAATATGTGATGGGGTGGCTAACCCTTATGTCTGATACAATATATATAAGTCTAGATAAGCCCTTGGTTTACAAAGAACCAAGAAATTAAAAACATAAATTGATTTGGACCGGCCGGTTAAGGTAAACCGGAATTTGATTTTGGTTTGATAAAGTGGAAAATACCGGGCTAGACAGGCCAGTATTTTTGCCCGGTAAAATCCTTGTCCAAAATGATGCTTCACGTACCCATTTTACCGGCCAAGTTGGGCCGGTATTCTTCCCCGATATTTCCCTCCGAGGCAGTTGGACCACTGGCCATTGTCTTACCCATAACTCCTTCTTCAGAGCTCCAATTTTGGTGATTTCAAGTCTCACAGCTAGCCAATTCCCTCCTATTTCTTGTGCTAAAATCTCAGCTTCAAAATCCATCGGAAAGGTCCTCATCGAGCTCAATCTTCAAGTCCCTTAAAAACTGTCCTCCATGTGCCACTACTTGTAGAGTCCCCAAACTTCGTTTCTCTCATTTCAAACACCTCAAGATCACCTCCAAGTTTCTCCCAAACACCAACTCATGTAAATCCAAGCTTCTAATCCTCAAGAGTACCTAAAAAGTGCAAATGACATGCAAAATGCTACAATACTAAACTAAAGTCCTACAATGATGCAAGATGCAACAAAGTGCTAAAATGACAAGGAAACTAATGCAAGAATCAACTAAAATAGGACTAAATGCATGAAAAAATACTCCTAAATGTGCTATATTTACATGTTATCAACTCCTCAAACTTGCTTTTTGCTTTTCCTCAAGCAAACAATCGCAAAACAAGTCGAAGAAGAGGTTTGAAAACAACGGGAACCAAGCCTTAATGAAATCCTTCAAGAGCACCAAAGACCAACCAAGGATATTACTAGTCATCAACCGAGAGAAAACCTACTCGTCTAAACATTGTCTAGCCTATCACTACTCTAATTTTTTTGCCTATAAACCAACATGCACAAGATCCACTTTGGTTCCTCTCAATCATTCTCTTTAACATTCAATGTAAGTTTCAAAGTGAGTTCTCGAATATGGACTAGTGATCAAATTCATTTGGCTAGGTAAGAGAAATGGTTCAAATGTGAAAAGCGTATATGGTTAAGTGTTGATTTCATTTTTAGTGACTAACTCTCAATGAAGGGAATGCAATCATTATGCAAAAGTAAGGAAGAAAAGAGCAATTGATGCTTACAAGATATTCTTCCATTCTACCCATTCCCAAATTCACAAAGAATTTTCACTTACCAAAGAACTCTCACAAAATCAAAATCAATCCACCCACAATTTTCACACAAATCCTTTGCTACCTAGAGATTTTTTAAAACAATAAGACCAAATGCAATACATCTTTGAGGTCACAAAGAACAAAACACTACCCCTTAACTATTATTGTTTCTTTTTATGGATTTTTTTTTTTTTTCAGTTTTCCTTTTTATTCATTTTTTTCTTCTTTTTTTTTTTTCTTTTTCTAAGGGGCTATATCAATGAACGGATCCTCAAAGATGGAGTTTACAAGCTAGTTCTCTCTAGGCATTTTATCTCTTTATTACAATTCTAGGCCAATCTCAACCCATAACAAAATCTAAACTAACTCTCACCCTCATTTCTTCTTAAGACGATCTCTCATTATCCAACTCCCCAAAGAGCAATACCCTTTTACAAATTTAAGTTACTATGACAAGAAGATCTCAAACCCCACATAGCGTAGCCAATGCGACTAAGTCAAATGAAAGAGATAAACTCGTCACTCTAATGCTTACAAGCTTTTACACATAAAACATTCAAGAAAAGGCCTCACACAAAAAGAAATGTGCATTGGTTTGAAGGAAACATTTAGGCTTTAGGTTGGTCATATTCTCAAAGATGGAGATAGGCCATTCAAATCATAAAAAAGTTGGTAAAAATGGATGACATGATTTGAATGTAATCCAAACCTTCACAAGAGCAAGTGGTCTCGAGCGAAGAGATCAAGACTAGACAAGCCAAATTTTCTAAAATTCTCTAAGTTCATGAAAAGCATTATCACAAGGTTCNAATTTTTTTTTTTTTTTTTTTTTTTTTTTTTTTTTTTAAATGAATGCAAATGCAAAAATGCCAAACAAAACAAACTAAAAATGTTCATTAGCTACTAACCCCTCCCCCGAACTTAAATTTCACCATCTCGGGGAAAAGAAAGACTCGAAGAAGAAGTAAAATGAGAAAGTACAAATTAAATAGAATATGAAGACTAAATGGTATTTACAATGAAAAGTTGAGGATTGGTACCTTAATCGAATTGATGGTAAAAACTCGGGTATTGACTTTAAGTACCCGTGTCTTGAGTTCCCGAGAGTGAGATACTTGGTTGTGTTCCGAATGTGTTTGGTTCCGGAGGTGATGGGGTTGGTGACCTTCTTCTTCGCTTCTCGCCAATAACAATCGATGAATGGCGTGGTGGCTCAAATGGCATTGAGGAGGAGCCTCTAAAATTCGAGATAGAGTTCCTTGTTGTTGTGCGGATGGCTTCCTCTTCATCATCTTCATTTGCATCGTCCTCTCAGTATTGAGCTAGGTAAGCGAAAACGTCCTCGGAGTCTTGAGTGCTTTGGCTTGTGTCGGCTTGGGCTTTCTTCCCTTTAGCCTTTTCTCTTGCTTTATCCGCCTTCTCTTTGTCTTCTTTTTCTTTTCTCTCCTTTTTCCTTATTGGATAGAGGACATATTGCTTCATCAACTTCGCCATCTACTTGACTTGTCTCATCAAAAAGTTGGTGTCCTTGGCGAGTCTTCTTGTGTTTTCGGTCGTGAGTGAGAGAAGAAGATGAAGTGGTGTCGTGAGTTTAGGAGAAGAAAAGAAAATAGAAAGGTAAAGTAAGACTTACCTTTGGTCGCGCGTTTTACCAGGCAGATGGCACCGGTATTTTACCCCGGGATTTTCCCTGGTCCCGTTTCCTTTTTTGTTTGTTTTTTTTTTTTTTAAGTAAGGTTAGATATAGTAAACATACTAAACATAGGAATCTAAACTAGTAATCTAATAATTATGCTAAACAAAACGAATTATAAAAGGATACGTTTGGAAATGCCTTCCAATGCGCTTGTTTAATGTCTCTTAGCTTGACGAAGCTTAGTCTTTTAAACAAGTGACGGAGGGTTCTTGAGGGTATCTCTATCCGGTTCTCCTCCATACTCATTTGCTAGATATGGTTTTGCTCGATGACCATTGATGGTGAAAAAGCCTCCTTGTAGGTTTATCAAAGTAATCGATCCATAAGGTAAAAATTCTTGGATAACGAAAGGTCCCGACCATTTGGATTTGAGATTTCCCGGAAATTGCTTCAACCTTGAGTTGAAGAGCAAAACCTTGTCTCCTTCCTTGAAAGTCGTAGGGATAATCTTCTTATCGTGCCAAGCTTTTGTTCTTTCTTTGTAAATCTTCGAATTCTCATAAGCCTCGTTTCGGATTTCCTCAAGCTCGCATATTTGAATCAAACGTCTCTCCGAAGCTTTCTTAATGTCAAAATTCATGATTCTAGTGGCCCAAATAACTTTATACTCTATCTCCAAAGGTAGATAACACGACTTCCCATTGATGAAGGTAAATGGCGTAGTACCAATTGGTTTCTTGAAAGCCGTTCTATAAGCTCAAAGAGCGTCATCGAGCTTTTACGACCAAAATTTCCTAGTTCGTGACACCGTCTTTTCCAAGATAGTTTTGATTTCCCGGTTTGAAATCTCAACTTGGCCACTTGTTTGCGGATGGTACGGTGTTGATACCTTGTGTTTAACTCCATACTTCTTCATTAGTCCTTCATAGATTTTGTTTATAAAGTGGCTCCCTCCATCGCTTATCACCACTCTTGGGATTCCAAACCTTGGGAATATTATGGACTTGAAGAGCTTCACCACGACTTGAGAGTCATTAATTTGTAGGGCTAGCTAGAGTTTCAACCCACTTAGACACATAGTCTACCGCAACCAAAATGTATTGGTTTCCGTAAGAAGATGGAAATGGTCCCATAAAATTGATTCCCCATACATCAAAGATTTCAACTTCTAAGATGAAGTTTTGAGGTATCTCATTTCTTTTACCAATGCTTCCTTTTCTTTGGCATGGATCACATCTTGCAATAAACTCATCAGCGTCTTTGAATAGAGTTGGTCAATAGAACCCCGCTTGAAGAACTTTTTGAGCCGTCTTGAAAGTTGCAAAGTGTCCATTGTAACTAGACCCATTACAATTGAATAGATGCCGTTTACTTCTTCCTCGGGTACACATCTTCGATATAGGCTATCTTTGCATCTATTGTAGAGATATGGTTCATCCCAAAAGTAGTGTACTATATCCTTGAAAAACTTCTTTCGTTGATTTCTATCGAAATCCGGTGGCTCTAGCCCGCTAACCAAGTAGTTTACAAAATCTACATACCAAGGGAAAGTCTCATCTTCTCTTCTTTCCTCTAAAGCGAAAATCGTCCCCATCACGCGATCTTCTTCCCGTAATGATGACATAGCATGAATAACATGGAGTTATTCCTCGGGGAATGTGTCATTGATCGGGATATCCTCTTTAATTCCCATTCATGATAAATGATCCGCTACTCCATTTTCTATTCTTTTCTTATCCTCAAGTTCAACATCGAATTCTTACAACAATAGAATCCATCGAAGCAACCTAGGCTTGGCGTCATATTTGGTCATCAAATAACGAATTGCGGCATGATCAGTGAAAACAACAACCTTTGGCCCAACTAAGTAACTCCGGAACTTCTCAAAAGCGAACACAACGGCTATAAACTCTTTATCCGTAGTAGAGTAGTTCGTTTGGGCTTCATCGAGCGTCCTACTTGCATAGTAGATCACGTGAAGCTTCTTATCTTTCCTTTGTCCCAAAACCGCTCCTACCGCAGAGTAGCTAGCGTCACACATGATTTCGAATGGAAGATCCCAATCCGGAGGTTGAACTATTGGAGCACTCCCTAATGCTTCTTTGATCTTAAGGAACGCTTCAAGACAAGCTTCATCAAACTCAAATTCCGCTTCCTTGCAAAGAAGTCTTGTTAGCGGTCTTGCTATCTTATAGAAGCCCTTTATGAATCTTCAATAAAAGCTGGCGTGACCGAGAAAGCTTCTTATCTCTTTCACATTTATAGGTGGGGAAAGGCTCATCATTACTTCTATTTTAGCCTTGTCGACCTCTATTCCTTCTTTACTCACTCTATGTCCCAAAACTATTCCATCGTGGACCATAAAATGGCACTTCTCCCAATTAAGCACTAGATTCGTCTCCTCGCATCGTTGAAGAACCCTACACAAATTTGCAAGACAAGCACCAAAAGAAGAACCATATACCGAGAAATCATCCATAAACACCTCCATAACATCCTCGATCAAGTCCGAGAAGATTGACATCATACACCTTTGAAAGGTGTCCGGAGCATTACACAGCCCAAATGGCATCCTTCGATTAGCAAAGGTACCATAGGGTCATGTGAAAGTGGTTTTCTCTTGATCGTGAGGATGTATGGGAATTTGGAAGAATCCCGAGTATCCATCAAGAAAGCAATAGTAGGCATGGTTAGCTAAACGTTCAAGCATTTGATCTATGAATGGCAAAGGAAAATGGTCTTTCCTAGTAGCCGAGTTTAGCTTCCTATAGTCCATGCACATCCTATGACCGTTTACTACTCTAGTGGGGATCAATTCATTGTTCTCATTTGTTATTACCGTCATTCCTCCTTTTTTAGGGACAACATGGATGGGTGAAATCCATGGACTATCCGAGATAGGATAAATGATACCGGCATCTAAAAGTTTAAGGATCTCCTTTCTTACGATATTTTTTAGGGTCGGGTTTAATCTCCTTTGGTGTTCTACCGAAGTTTTAGATTCATCCTCTAGATGAATCATATGAGTGCAAAGAGTTGGAGATATTCCCTTAATGTCATCTAGTGAGTATCCTATAGCTTTTCTATACTTCCTGAATTCTTTCAAAAGCATGTTTACTTCATTATCATTCAAAGCATCATTGATAATTACAGGATAAGTAGAATTTGTTCCCAAGAAAGCGTACCTTAGTCCTTTCAGTAGAGTTTTCAATTCTAGCTTTGGTGCATTAAGCTCACTCCATTGTCACTCCTTCCCTTTCGCCTCTACTTCCGTCTTAATGCTTGTCTCAGTGGGTGTCTCTTCCTTTCCAATGCTCAAGAATGCTACCTCATGTGTCTCTTCTCCTTCATCTAGCATTCTTTCAAAACCATCGGCATCTTTACTTAGGAAACCATATTCTCCTTTATCAATTGTCAACACTACTCAATAGTGAGACTACTCACTCATGGCAAGACAAACAACAACAAGTGACATTAAACTACGTATAATGAAAAGAAGAGATTAAGAAGATAACTTAAACCAAGATTCTTAAAATCATAAACCAAATCTCTTGCATACATATGTTTAAAAACCTAAACTTGCAAATTGTTTCTCTCAAACTCTCAATACAAACTTGTTTACAACTAAACTTTTTGATGTCTAAATGATGAAGTTGGTTATTTCGCGAATGGGATTCACGAGATACCGATCAAATAAAAATCCCAAACCCCACTAACAACTCACTAGTCGTTGTAGTGTAGTATGGGTATCGATCCACGGAGACTAGGATGTTAACGCAATAAGCTATGGAGAACCTTAATTAAGCTAAGCTACCCTTGGTTTTGATGACTTGACAACTTAAAACTACTAATCTAAAGATTAAACTACTAATCAAACCCTAATCAAGATGTAAATAGCAAGCAAGTAGTAAACGAGTTCGGTAATATGAGAAAGCATTGAGTATTGGACACTAGTAATTGATTTTGGGGAATTAGAACACTAATCAATGATACTTAAGACTAACAAGACACTATCTTAGAACATGAAACACTAATTTGGTCATAATCCACTTTCGTGGCATTAATCCCCTATCTTGATTAGCTAAGTTCACTAACCTTTCGAATTGTGAGTTAACTAATCAAGAAGAAATTCATTAAACAAGTTCATTAAGTTCACTAATCACCCTAACATCATATATCTATGGCTAGGGAAGAAAAGCTAAACAAAATCTAGTTCTAGCATTTCATTGAACACCTTTCAGGCCTCATGAAATCCTTGATTTCAATCTTTGTTTAGCTAAGCCAAATCTAGCATTAAGTACAAGATAAGTTTATGGAATCATGTCTAAGCCTAAGCCCATCACTAATTACTATTCTAATCCCCCTAATCTACTAGCCCAATACTCAACTAATGGATCTACTCACTCATGTTGATTTGGACAACAACAAGTGAGTTTTGGTTAAGCATAATGAAAGATTGAGATTAAGAAGATGATTTAAAACAAGAGTGTCAAAATCATAAATCAAATCTCAAACATACAAATGCTTAAAGATCAAATCTTTCTCAAAAATACAAAACTAAAGACTTTGGGTTTTTGGATCTAGGAAAGGAATAACAATGATAAGATGATGTGACAACACATCTAGGTTTAAGGTTTATATAGGTAGAGAAGTAGGGTATCCTTGGTTTTCAGCAAACCAAGACAATTGAAATCAAAAATCAGAAATTGGATCCGGTTTGAGTAAACCGGATCTGATTTTGGTCTGAAACGAGGGGAAAATACCGGGGTGTTTGGCCGGTATTTCACCCCGGTATTTCCACTGGCCGAAATGCGCCTCTTCGTCTTGAAAATACCGGGCTGGTTGCCCGGTAAATTAGCCCGGTATTTGTGTCCTGCATCAGCTTCACTTATGAGCCAGTTTGACCTTCCTTCAGTATCTTGCTTATAACTTCTTCATACAAACTCGGATTCAGATGATTCTACCTTCCACGGATAGCTGCTTCAATTCTCTATCTTGTCCCAAAATTTCAGCTTCAAAATCCAATGGTAAGGCTTCCATCCATCAGCTTCTTTGGACCCTTGACTTGGTTCCTCCGGTTGACACTTGCTTGAACTCCCCAAAATCTTCATAGCTTCACTCCAAACCTTCATGTGCCCTCTCTAGACACTCTCAAGCAACCCCTTTGCCAACATCTTCTCCTCATTTGGTATCTAAAATAATGCAAATGCAATGCAAAATGCTAATATGCAATCCTAAATGCCTAAATGAATGAAATATGCAAAACTTAGGAATAAATGCTAAAAACCTATTATGAATGCAATGAATCCTATTCTAAATGCTCACAAAAACATGCTAAAATATGCAATATTTACATGTTATCACTAAACCCCTTAGGGTTTTAAGTGTTTATAGGAAATAAAGGTGGTGCCCTTGGTTTACAACATACCAAAAAAATCAAATTGAATTTGAAGCAAATTGGACGCAGTTCAGCTAAACTAGGAAATTGATTTATGATGAGCTAGAGTGCAAATCCTGGTCAGTGAAAGGGATTCTTGACCGGTATTTCAACATGTGCGCAAATATCAGCCGGCTCAACCGGTATTTGTGGCCAGTAAAGCCAAATATCCACTTGATTCAGCATCGAGGCCGTTTGACACCTCCTTGTCAAACTCGTTCTGAAATTCCCAACAAAAAGATTGAGGAAATGCTCGAGCACATCATCTCTACTCATAAACGCCACCAAAAGGAAATTGAAACGAGGCTTCATGACTTCAAAAATGATCTAAAAGCCAAGTTCGATAACCTAGCAACAAAAGTTAGAATTCTAGATAAACAGGTCTCTCACATCGAAGAAATGGTTGTATTCAGCACCAAAGATCTCATAGAGAAAGGGAAAGTCATACATTCCATCAAATTTGATACAAAGACTGAGATTTGTGCACTAGAATAACTGCCAGAAGCAACCAACGGTCAAATCAATGAGATTGGCGAAAAGATTGACAATTTGGAGTCAAAATCAAAGTCTGACTGCGAGGCTATTAAGGATGGCATCAATGAGGAATTGGGACTCGTGTATACTGAGATACTAGGTAATATAAAGGCTATTGACACCCGGCATGTCAAATCCATCTAAGCACAGCCTCAGATACACGAGAAGGTCGATATGCTTGAACAGGCATTGGGTGAAGTCATCACAAGCGAAGACGTTTTTCTTGGAGTTCTGAACAAAAACGTTGAAACCCTGGACTACATTGTAAAATGTTATTTGTATCGTAAAATGCATCACAATTATTGTAGTCACAAATGCGCCGCAAAAAGACAGAAGCATGCGCCGTTATAACCCTAGTCACATTTAAGTCGCAATTTCGGTTCTAATTTGCATAGAGTTTAGTTTTGTTCACAAATGAGTCCATTTGTGTTCGTTACTTACGACAATGTTTTTTCGCAAATGGGGTCGCAAAACATGATTTTTGCGACTTTGTAGTGCTTGTATCAAAATCTGAGAACAATATATTGATGGGATGGTCTTTGTTTGATGCCAAACTTATGATGCATGTATGAAACTCTTCCTTCACTAATGTTTCCTTCACTTATGATGCAAGCATAACTTTGTAACAACACCTCCAAATGACCTAAATCAACATGCGTATGAAAGATCTGACTCGGTGTTATGTTTTGTTTGAGTTTCAATCCTTTCATAATGAATAAGATCTCAAATGATAAACAAAAATCGATGTCAAAATGTTGTGTTTTGTGAAAAATGTTGAAAAATACATTTTTTGGATAGTTTTGCTTTAAAAACTTAAAAAAAGACTTTATACGAAAACCAGAATTACACTAAAGATACAATTTAATACCAAAATAATATCGTTTTCCATAAAAATTATAAACTATAATTATACAGAAAACTTAGGAACGCTATAATGTTTGAACAAAAAAAAAAAAAAGGAACGCTATAATAAAAGTGGTCGAGGTTTGTAATTTCTCCATTAGGATTTCTTACTTAATCTCTTATTATATATAATAAAAACATAAACAGTATCAAAATTATGAGGGTTTTTCAAATATCGTGGAAAACTTACACAAAAGATTTTGGATATATATAGTAGAACCTCTATAAATTAATACTCTATAAATTAATAATCACTATAAATTAATAAAATTCTCTGGTTCCAAGTCGGGCCAGTGTAAAAAATGACAACAATCGATAAAATAATAAGATAATATTTTTTTTGAAACTCTAGTGTAAAATATAGTCTCAATAATAGCATAAATTAATAGTCATAAATCTTAGGCATATATATATATATATATATATATATATATATATATAATGTATTTAATAAACTGTAATAAAATACGATATGATGTATATATTTTTTATAAGTTTATTTTGCTGAAATGAGTTACTAAATTCTCTTACTCTATCATCTCAATTTGTTTCTAAATATTGAGAAGAGTTCTTGCGAGAACCATTTTATTATATGTAACCTACTTTGAATATTATTATTTCATCTTTGTCATCATCAATATTAAGTAGTCATAAATCTTTTAACCTTAAAGTTTTGAGTATGTATTATTTTTGTTTGGATTTTTAAGTGATCTATTAACATCTATTCTATTATACTAATTAAAATTATTGATATAATACTTCTGATATTAAAACTATTGAAACAGTGTGGAACAATATGAATGTAAAATAAGAAAATATAATAGTGTTATATATATTATAATTTTAGAAGAATTTATATGAAATTTAAGGTAAATTACATATTTATAATAAAATTTATAAAATATAATAAACTAATAAATTTCTCTATAAATTGATTAATTTATCAATAAATTAATATCTATATAAATTAATAATTTTTTTAAGTTCCAACACTATTAATTTATAGAGGTTTTACTGTAAATTGAATGAAGGTATTGGGGTGGGGATTTCTCACATTATTTAGGAATCCCACAATACTCACTATTAACTAATTTTTTTATTTTTATATATACGAGGTTTGGTAAGATACTTCCAATGAAGATATTCTCCACTATTAAAAGTTTCATAAATATCTCTAGATATCTCTGAGGGAATAGTGATACTGTACACGATCGTAGCAAATGGTTTGACCAAGAAGAGTGTCCGTGTGAAGGTGATCAATTGTTTTTATTGAAATAGTGGACCGATTGTTTTTATTGGTTGCACACATATAGTGACATTTTCTATTCATAGTACTTTCTCACATGCAGATGATCAAGTCCCAAGAGGTGTAACACGTGCACCAATGGAAACTACGTACATCAATCATTATTTATGACAGGATAATTCTCTTACCGCCTTTTGTGTTCCAAATCAAATTCTTCTCCTCTTACTATTTTGGTTTTAGATAAGCATGGATGATTTAATTCAAGCATATGATTCTTGTAACCTTCTTGTATGGCTGCTGTTTTCTTTCAATACTTTTTCTTTTCTTTTAAACAATCAGAACTGTTGATTTTCAAACATTATTATGTACGATAATAAATTAGCTACTACTCATGTATTGTTTTAAAGACCAAATGAGTATATAAAACTAGTGATGTTTACTCATATCATTACAATACCATAATTATAGTTTAAATCCAATGTTAAAAATATGTATTGTGCGCGACCAAAAAAAATTACCAAGTGCTCATTGGTCTCGTGGCATCTGGAAAATATTAAAAGTTATGAGTTCAACTTCATTTGGAAAGAGTGATTTATGCCTTAAATATGGTATTATCATCGGATGGTTCTATGCACCGGAGAAGACTATGAACCAATGGTTTGAAACTTCCACGGTTTATAAAAAAAATATGTGATGCTATGATTCAAAATAAAGCATGTGAAAATAATTAAGCATTGTTGTATGATGGTAAGTAAAACTCAAGAGAGACTTTTCTCTTGAACTGTTTTAGCGAAATCAGTAATGTTTTATTAAGTGAGTTTCTAAAATAGCGTAGAAGCTCCTCCAAAATTTTTAAGAAAATTTCTTGTAGAGATAAGAAATTCTTGGATGACTTTCTCTATCATTTAAGAAACTCAACTAATCAAAAATAAATTATATCTTGACTAAGAGTATCACCATTACATATACTTGTGTGGATGTTTTCCTTCTAATAAAAGTTGAGCAAAAACTCAACCGTAATTTGATTCGATATGATTAAAAAAAATATATATCCATAAATATTTTTAGCAAATTGATATCTGTAAATAAAAAATCAAATACAAATATCATTTTAAAAATGATAAAATATCCGGTTCGATCCTTATATATAACAAATTATGTATGTAATATATTTTTTTGTTATGTAAAAACATATTTTTGTACAATCATAAACATAAAAATCCATTTTGTAAAATGAATAAGTCCATTATTTACGTATTTGTCGTCGTTTCACTTATTTATAATGCAACTTTTAAAGTTTATATTTTTGTTAGACAAAGAAAAATCTTGTAATTATTATTTGTAATAGCATTTGAAAAAAATTAGTTTAAGTAGTATTATTGGTTTTCAAATACAAAACATCGTTTGTTTTTTTTTTTTTTTTCAACCACACTTTAATATCGATTGGGTCACAGCTGGCTGACCCAATAGCCATGTCCTGCATATTGCAGAGTGTGTAGAGAGCGGGGCTCGATCCCAGGTGCACTGGTGATTCTTGCTTCAGCGGACTTACCTCTTGCCACTTGGGCCAAGTCACTTGTGCAAATACAAAACATAGTTAACCATTAATATTTTTAATTCACTTTTTTTATTAAAAACAAAAGCTTAGATTATTTTATTCAATTTATATTTTTCTTTGTTCATTATGAATAAATACAATAACATCTCTTACTTTTCATAGGTTTCTTTGTAAAAAACATCGCTCTTGAACAGAAAAATAAAATATTCGTAAATATTTGAAAATTTTACAAATATCCGTAAATAAAAGTATCCATATTTCTTGAAACAAATCAAATAATAAAATTAAAAAAAAATCAAATACAAATGCAAATACTACTTTTCAGGTATATCCGCTCCGCACACATCCCTACCTCTAATCAAAACTAAAATAAAATATTTATTATCAAAATGGGAAAAAACCTTTAAATAGGAGACGGTTTGGGAATGCTTTCTCTCATTTAAAAACTCTTCCCATTTTAATAATAATTTTTGTTTTATTTTAAATTTTTAATAAGAGAAGACACCTACACAAGAGCATGCACATATTCTTGTGGGTGTCAGCTATATGAATATGTGCATTGGAGATTTGGAGGTGATCTAAGTATATGCAATTAAAATGGCATATTCTTGTGGGTGCATGTCAGCTATATATAAGAATATGTGCATTGGAGATTTGGAGGTGATCAAAGTATTTGCTATTGAAATAGCCTAACTTAGATAGTTTTCGAATATGATGGAGGTCTTGTATATGTAGAAAATGACATCTGTATAGTTTGTGACCCTACGTACGTACTCGTACTCGTATATATATGAACTATAAAGCAAAACAAAAAATAATTATCATTGCAGTTGCAGTTAATTTCTCAAGTCACTCTTGTTTTGAAGGTTATGAAATCATTGCATCTAACTAAATGAATACTGAACGTAGCTATGGTCTATATATAAACACTTTATTAATATAAAAAGATATAGAATAATCGCATCATCACACACAACAAAGGTAGAAACGCACTCGTTATCTTCCTTCTCTCATTTTATTACATGCATATTGAACTAGTATTAGACTTAATTGAAACCATAATATGGTTATAACAATACTATATATAGATGCATATATCTCATAGGGAGGCATTTTTACGATCTTCTTCCTCCGCAGCCACTCTCCCTCTGACAATTGTAGAAAACGGAAGCCACGGGAAGGCCGAGATTGTAGATCTCAGCGAACTCACGGGTGTTGAAGTTCTGGCGCCACCCAGGTGCATACACTGTCTGCCTCCCTAGTTGTCGAAACAATACCATCACGATACGGTGAATCCCTGAGGTGGGCCTTGGACTCTCGTAGCACACTATCTCATTGCCTGAAAACAAATCATCATCAACATATAATTACGTTTACATGCATATTTAGTACATGTTTATAATTGATCAATATTTCTATTCAAACTCACCGAACGTTGTTCCAGTTGTCGCTGGGATATCAGTCACCAACCTGTAATGAAAAATACACCCATACACATTTTGTAACATAATTCTATGTGTACGTAGCTCATGAACAAAGGTGAATTAGTGCACTAACCAATGGAGATATTCTCGGAGGTGAGGATTGCTAGGACTTGGAACATCCGGATCCACCATAACCTTCATTATAAAATCCATCAACACTTCATTAATATACCGTTACTTACAAATACTATTGCACACTAAGAGATAAGATGATGAATTATAAAGCGATGAAGAAAAGTAAAAAAGTCTTTTGGAGTTTGAGAAACGATAACTCTGGAAATGGTAACAAAAGGTACTAAATTAGAAAAAGGTAGTAGCTACATATATGTCCATATATAGCAGAGTATCTAAAAGACTCCTTCAATATCCTTATTCAAACCGTCATACAATATTCCACAATAGTGACATAATATTTAAATCTATATATATTTGTTTGACGCTACATTATTTATCTTTTTATATTCGAGCCTAGATATTTTTGTCTTTTAATTAAAGACATCCACGAGTACAATTACTATACGTGTTTAGGATGAACAAAGAAATATCTCAACATTATTAACACAAAATCAAGACAATTAATATGTTGATTTAGATAAGAAGCCAAGTAAGAGAAAATTTGTGGTAGATTATTTAAAAAAAAAAAAAAAGTGAAGAAAGATAAAATACATAAGGAAAGAACAAAACAAAAACTACCTAAAAGTAATGATAAATAAATTTTAAGAAAAATAGAAAGAGTGGGGTCAACTGAGGTTTCTTTGTGGCTGTGCATGTCGAATATTAGAGGAATATATATGTTTTATTATTGTTTTTTTTGAAAAAGAAGAGTAGTGTAGAAATTAAAGAAGTAGAGAGAGAGTTCAAGCGAAAGAACCAAAGTGTAGAAATTCCTGAGATCTTCTCCACCAATCTCAACTCTTGGCTTGTTCTGAACTTGAGAGGGCCTCATATCCAAGCCATTAGTGACCTCTCTTTGGCCATAAGTAACCCTTAGAGAGATGGATCTCGTGAAAGGATCAAGAACATCTCCTACAACCCTACTAACCAAAAGAGGGTCCCTCACATTTGTAGACATCTTTTGATCTTAAAACAAAACAGCCTCAATTGTTGTTTGTATCGTTTAAAGCCATATACTTATATATATATAATGCTTTGGGATTTGCATTAACACGGGTCGGTGAACCCATCACCACAATCTTTTTCTTGTCTAGTGTTGTAATAGAATCTAAAACTGAAGCTACGTACATCACATATTGTCTTGTTATTTCGTTTCTCTTTTCCTTTTTCTTCATTTTGTGGTATTCCTATCCCACCACTCTAATAGACTGATAATATTCCAAATTATATCACACCCACTTGGCAGCCAATACTATTTCATTTATTTCCTTTTTAATTAGATACCAATCTCACCCATATACTTTTTTTATGCAAATATATGTATATATATATATATATGACATTTATATATTTTAGCAATTTATCCTTTATATTTTGTAATACAGTCATACAGAAGTCGGAGATATATAATTTATTTTTAAATAGTCATACGTATCAATCATAAGAAATTCAAGGGACCGGTTACAAAAAAAAAAAAAAGAAATTCAAGGGACACGTCAATAAATTACTACAAAAGAAACGCATGTAACGTCATTTATTTTTGTGGTTAACGTCGGTTAAAGACTGACTCTAAATTATTAACATCGGTTTCCAAACCGACTTAACTTTCAATGATGTAAAAATATTTTACTTCACTTATGAAACCGACGTTAAAAACATATTAGACAATATCACTTATGAAACCGACGTTAAAAACATATTAGACAATAGTTATTTAGGCATGTGCTTAATAGTTATTACATGACTTACGTCGGTTTATAAACCGAGGGCACATACCGTCCTCTATTTTTTTTTAACGCTAGTTATAAAAGTGATGTTAATAAAGCGACGTCTCATGGTAATTTTTTTGATTGGTGTATTAATACACCAATCAAAACATTCTAGTTAGTTTTAAACATAATATTATCAATATATATCTTAATAAATCAATCTTTTAAATTCATATCAAACTAAACTTTATTTATAAGAAAATTGTATTATAAGAAAATGGTTAATTGTTGCTTTAATCAACGCATAGTTTATAATATCAGTAAATCTTACAAATAAAACCCTTTTCCACTCATAGAAGATAGGATAGGTTTGTTGGCAAAAAAAAAAGATAGGATAGGTTTATTAATAAAAACAATACATTTGACAATTTTGAAATTTTATATCTTGACTATCTAATCATGAGAAATTCTCTGAATTACCACTTTTAAGAATCACTTGTGAAAAATTCGTTTAATTTTCTTTCGAAAATAAATTTATTTTTTTATATTTGATATATATATATATATATATATATATAACGATTATTTTATTGTCTATTTTCTGTTTTTTTTTTTTTTTGGGTTTTCTTTTCTTACACTCTCTTTCCATCCACTCAAGCGTGAGTTCATTTGGGATTCTGGATAGCGTTTTTACTTAAATTAACACCTAAATTTTGGAAGTATTACTACCATTCATTTTGTAGTCACTGAAAAATACTTGTTACGAATTGTCAAATGTAGAAGGAGCTACGAGCATGTGAATCCCCACAATCCTTTTTATAAAAAATGACCCTCATATTATGCAAAATAAATGTGTTGTAATGAAAACTAACACGAGATTGATCCCAAAAAAAAAATGATAGTCATCAAAATGACCAGAGCAACTGAATAAATTCGGTACAAGGGGAATCTTGGATATGACAAGTTTATCTTTGGGTCTCATGTTATGCTGTACGTAAGTTTTTGATTATTCATGTCTCTGGCGTGTGTGTATATATCTCTTGTAAAGTTGGTGGCTGTAAAATATGAATAGGTCCTGAACTCAGACCTCAACTTTTTCGATCTCCTTTTGGTGCAATGTGGAACAAGTCAACATCCAAATCTCTACTAGGAGATTGAGATTTCTTTTAGATGAGGATGAAAAGACGAGAAGTGATCCTAGTGGAGGAGAAATATATATAATTAGAAAATATAGAATCTCAAAATAGAAAGAAACGCAACCAAGTAGAGACGTCTCCATACTTTGCACTCATCCAATATACTTTATGGAATCTTTCTATTCAATGTTGGCCAATATGTTTCATTTCCCTATCAACAACGTATCTATCTTATTTTCATACTCTTTTCCTCCTTTTTCTATTCTTGAAACATCTCTTTATTCTCGATAATTAAACTCATCTCTTATTTCCACATTTTCATTTTTTAGAGAAAAAACACATTAAATTAGTCGAACAGATTCGAATTGTTTTTGTTGTTGTTGTGTGTTGTCATCATTTTGTATCAATGATTATATATGGAATGCTATTGGCTAGCTGTTAGCTAATGTAACTTTTGTGATCATACGATCTGAAAAAAAAAAAAAAAAAAAAATCCTATATACCCATTTAATTAATTGTAACGATAATGCAATTTTGTAAAAGAACAAAAGAAATAAAGAGAGATAAAAATTAGTTTAATAATATAAATTGGTTCGTTGAAAACCAGTCGAATATTTTGTTTCAATCCTTAACTATATGTCTGCCATTATAAACCTAATTTTTATCTTTTCGAACTACTCAGAATCTCAACTCATACGTACTCTTATCGTATGGATAGTCAAAACTGAATAAATAAAATTTCTAAGCACCACCAAAATTTCTACTCATGACTTTGAAAAGCTTTTTGCATATATATATTATTACACCTATCAAAATTCTTGAGTTTGTGACGTTTCTTCTGACTAAAAAGAATTCATAAAGGTTTAAGAGCATCCACATTGTACTAAACCAATAATAAAAAGACATCAAAGAGAGTGTCTTAGGAAAGGGTTTTCAGTGTCTCATCACACTTTTCATCTCTCTTCTCATTACTGATGGAGATGGTTAAACTGCACCATATTCTTATGCCGTTGTACGCAGTATATATAGTACGTATTCTTATGTTTTTTCTAGTTAACTACTTCTATATTGAAAGATTATACAAATAAGAGTACATCCAACTAGAAGGAACAAGGTGAGTTACATATAAACTCTTGTGCAAGCTAGCATAAAACCAATGATATTCACTTCACGTACACATGATTAATATGAACAAAGGGGAAACTTGTGGGGAACAGTAACGAAGGTAGTGCATGATCGTAGAAACATCACAATGATAATATCACCGGCATGATTCATAAGTTGGACCAGCCGAGCAAACAATCGCTCTCGAAGAAGACTTGTGTGTATATATATATATCCCAAAATTAATTGAAAATTAAGCATACAAATTAAAACCCCAAAGCTTCAGCTTGTAAATGATGTTGATGTCTTTGGGAGACGCACCACGTATCCGGGGATTGATATACTAAATTTATTAAAAAAAAAAATTTATGTAGAAGCTGCTTTTCAATATTATTATAATTACCCATTTCTTAGTGTTTTAACCGATCATTTTAGCTATACATTACGTAATTAATAAGGGGACTTTTGCGAAAAATATATCCACTTTTTCCCAAAAGTTTTATTAAAATATATCATTCCAAAATTTGTTACATAGATTAATTATTTTTCAATATTCAACAAAAACCCCAAAACAACTTTATAAAACCCTTTTTTTTGTTCTGAAGTCCTCTTTGGACACTATATGTTTTCAACGTTTCAAAAGAATTTAACTTTTGAATAAAACAAGTATATATGCATGCAAATGGCATCAATGAAATCGGATGGCGAATGACGTGGCGAATGACGATGTCTGTGTGAGGGTAATCACGTGGGACAGAATACAAAAGCTCACACATAAGCATTATGTTTTTTGTCGTCACACATAAGCATTTTATGTCCACCAAATTGTATCACCCTTTTTTTTTTTTTTTTTTAATTTTCCTTTTAAATTATTTTTCTAGATTCCTATTACTAAAAGACTTAAAGACGCTAATTGAATAACTTTTCCTATTTTAAAACTGAATAGTATTTTTTTTTTCTTTTTTCATATGTTAGCATGGTACAAACAGAATACACATGGGCACGAAGAATTTAATAAACACTAATAAGAACTTTACTTGTGTAATAAACTTAAGAAAACTAATTAAATAATTAGAAAAATATCCTTGAATACTTAACTTTTTAAAAATTGTTCTAAAATACCACTTTTTCTAAAAATAACTTTTCATATATAAATTTTTGAAAGATAAAAAATATAAGAAATGATTTTTAAGGATTCATACTTTATTGTTTTTTGTTTGGGTTAACTAATTCATATTTAGGGTTTAGTTTTGAAGGGTTAAAGTAGGTTAAAGTGGTAGTTAAGAAACTTTTTTGGAAGTGTAGTATTTTTGGAATGAGAAATTATTCCAAATACACTTTTTTTTTTTTCATTTTTACCCTTTCACTTTTACACTTTTAAAAATTTATGTGTTTAGACTCTTTTAACTTTGTTAATTGGGTTTAGGATTTTGGATTTAGGGTTTGGGTTTATGGGGGTGTAGGGTTGGTCTAGGGTTTAATTAACTTAGTATTTCTAGAGTTTAGTTTTTAGGGGTGGAACCTATTTTTAGGGTTTAAAATGTTGGGTTTAAGGTTTTTAAACCCTAAAACCACCATTATAAACCCTAAAATTCTATAAATAAAAGTGAATTTGAGTGATAGAGTTTAGGTTTTAAAAATGATAAGTGGTATTTAAAACAATTTTATTTCAAAGTGTAGTTTTGAAACAATGGTAACACAAAAATATATTTTTGAAATAAATGAGTTAAAAAGTGTGTGATATTTTTCCTTTTGGAATGAGAAATTATCCCAAACACATTTTTTAAATGGCTATCTTTCATTTTTAAATTTTCACTTTTACACTTTTTATAATTTATGTGTTTAGACTCTTTTAACTTTGTTAATTGGGTTTAGGATTTTGGATCTAGGGTTTGAGTTTAGGATTTAGGGTGTAGGAAGGATTGGTCTAGGACTCTAGGGTTTAATTAACTTGGGATTTCTAGGGTTTAGTTTTTAGGGGTGGAACCTATTTTTAGGATTTAAAATGTTGGTTTTAGGGTTTTCAAACCCTAAAACCACCAACCCTAAAACCACCATTATAAACCCCAAAACTCTATAAATAAAAGTGAATTTGAGTGATAGGGTTATAGGATTTAAGAATGATAAGTGGTATTTAAAACAATTTTCACTCGAAGTGTAGTTTTGAACGAATGGAAACAAAAAAAATATATTTTTGAAATAAATGAGTTAAAAAGTGTATTAGTGATATTTTTCCTTTTGGAATTCTCTCAACTAATTATAACGTTTCTTTTTACATCTACCTCCGTTACTTAAAGATGAATTTTCTAGGAAAAATTGTGTTACAAAAACATAAAATTTTTACGGTTTTCTATAAATTTTTAATTAATATATGGTAAAAATTGTAGAAATCAATAAGAATTGAAAGATTTTTGTTTTTTTTTGTTTTTAAGTTACTAAGTATTTTTTATATTTATAGGAAATTGTATAAATAAAAAACTTTATGTATTTATTATACAACATTAATTTTTCCTTAATATGTGTGAAAAATCTAAAAAAATATCTTTTAGAAAAGGAGGGAATATATGTTTTTAACTCAAAATCGATTAACAATTAATGATCGGAGTGTCTCGTACTTGTTTGTGTTGTCACTCACAAATTTTTCAATGAACACAAATAAATAAAAGTGGATCGACATGCTTTTGATATAAATAATTTTTTTTAAAAATTATACCCGTAGTTGATGTATAGTTTTTCTAAACGCTTAAATTATAAATGTAGCCAAACAAACCAAACTGTGATACATGATTGATAGAGAGTATGTAAAACGTAAAAAGTGGTAAAAACAAAAAAAAAAGCTTAATGCAAAAATAATCTATTTTCCACATATTATAACGAAATGTGATACATGGTTAGTGTAGAGTATTTAAAATTAAGAAAATCACTAAACTGAAGTCCTAATGCAAAACAATATATATATATATTACAATTTCCTTTCACTATATAACTTTGATCATCTTAAACCATGACGTGATCCTCTCTGGATGAACTCTGATTCAAGGCTGTGATGATCCAATGATGATGATGATCGGCGATA
>OVAF01001263.1:0-24137 GCA_900406245.1 Odontarrhena argentea | reverse complement strand
GTTCCTTCTTCTTCCCTGCACTCAAGGAATCCGAATCGAAGCCTTGTTTATAAAGTTTGATACACTATTGGCCATGGCAACTTTATAAACAAGACTTCGATTCGGAGTCCTTGAGTGCCAGGAAGAAGAAGGAACACAAAATATATATATATATATATATACACGAGTGTGTTCAATTGAAATGAGTTAGCTCAAGTGGTTAAGTTGTCTGTTCTATTTGTAGAGGTCAAGAGTTCGAGACCTGACGTAGTTTCGATACTTATACACAGTGATATACAATTTTTTTTAAAAAAATATACGACAAGGGCTATATTGCACGTTTTTTGGTCAGTTGAGGGTATACTTGCACCATAATTTTTTCATGGTAAACTTACAAATTTTTGTTAGTTCATGGGTATTTTTTCACTAAACCCAAACATCAAACCCAATAAATGATTGGTTAGATCCAATAAACGGCGCACACGTGTGGAAATTAAATGGGTCCCGAAAAGAGAGTAATCTCACGCGCTATGACCACCGCGCGTGAAGAGACGACGGCTGCTGATCCCCTTGTTAAGATATTAGCCACCATCTCCTTCGAAAGATGGAAAACGCAAAAACAAAAGTTATATCGCCGTCGACTTTCTCTTGCGGACAACATACCACCACAAGATTTACTCCGATTCGAGATTTATCGTTTTTCTCGATTCGATTCTCCTCCAGATTTTTGCTTCATGAATTTCTAGGTCAGAATTTTTTTCGATTCTTCTTCGCGTTTGGTTCAGCTCCACGGAGAGGGAATTTTATATCTTTCGAGCATAATTGTAGATATCTTTGCTTTTCACGTTCATGATTGGTTGATTCGGATTCGATTGGGGTTTTTGTTTTTTATTTTTTTTCCGGTGAATTTGATATTTGGTTGGATAATGTCTTCTGCTTTGCCGATGATTCTCGATGCTCGTCTTATTATTATAATAATCCGATATTGTTTTTATGTTTCTTTAGTGTTTTTTTTTCATGTCAATTGATTTTTTTGTTGTGATAAAAATTGCGAATTCAATTGCATCAGACAGTGAAAATCCTATGCTGTTGTTGCATTCTGTCTCTGTTTTTGCTCACTGAGGTTTTGCGTGATCCGATGTGTGCTTGTTTTTTGGGTTTTTTATTTAGTGCTCAGTTTCTAACACATCGATTTTATATTTTTGAATGCATCAGATGCGAGAGTTTATGATTCGATTTGGGGTGCACCCACTTAAATCTTCCAGAACAACCAAGTCTTCATTTACAGATAGTAGCAAGGTTCTGCTCTTTTCAAAAAGCTTAAATCACTTATCAGTGTTTACAGATTCCGAGAGTCTAAATCAGTTTGTTTGGTTAGGACAACAATGGAGGCTCGTCCGGTTCAGAGAGCAGGTTCTAGGGAGCTCAGTAACATCGCCCATACTTCGTCAATTCCATCTACGCCAAACACTTCAACAGCTGAAGAAGTTTTCTTGCGATCCGAAAATAATCAGTTAATGTCGAGGCCATTAGGACAGACCTACCATTTACTTTCCTCCAGTAACGGTGGAACAGTTGGACATATATGTTCCTCGTCATCGTCGGATTTCTCAACCAATCTCCACTACTCAAATATGGTGTCTCATGAGAAACACTATAACACAGGAAGCAGCAATAATGCTACTGCGCATCTCGTTTCTCAGGCATCGAGCAACGATAGTTCTTGGTGCCATGATTCCCTGCCGGGAGGGTTTCTTGATTTCCCTGAAAACCACCCGGCCATTCAGAACAACTGCCAAATGGAAGATGCTGGCATGGCTGCTGCGTTCGATGACATTCATAAAAGAAATGACTGGCAAGAATGGGCTGATCACTTGATTACCGATGAAGATCCTTTACTATCTAACTGGAATGAGATCTTGCTTGACACAAATTCTAATCCAGATTCCAAGGTTGTTCTTTTCCATTCTATACCTTTTTTTCTGCTATACTTCTTTCTTTTTGGTTCCATTTCTCATGTTTTAAAATTGGACACTGTTTCAGGAGCAGAAAGCACTGCAAAATATACCACAACCCCAAACTGTTCAACAGCAACCTTCTCCTTCTGTGTCAGTGGAATTGCGACCTGTCAGCACAACATCTTCAAACAGCAATAATGGATCGGGCAAGGCACGTATGCGCTGGACGCCAGAGCTCCACGAGGCATTTGTTGAGGCTGTCAACAGTCTCGGTGGCAGTGAAAGTGAGCATTTATTTCTCTTTGCTTTCCATAAGCTTTGTGTGTAAAGATGACGACTTCTTTTTCTGGTTAGCACTCTCATATTGCTCCTATTTTATGCAGGAGCTACTCCAAAAGGTGTGCTCAAAATTATGAAAGTTGAAGGCTTGACTATATATCATGTCAAAAGCCATTTGCAGGTTCTTCTTAATCGTTTTTGTTGGCATTGGTTTCGTTCTATGTCTTCTAATAAAAGATGTTTTTTTTTTTTGTATATGACCGCAGAAGTATAGGACGGCGAGATATAGGCCAGAACCTTCAGAAACTGGTAGATACCCAAATATTTCCTATTTTTTATTTTCCGAAAATGCATATAATTCAGTCAGAATCAATATTCTTATGGGAATTACAGGTTCGCCAGAGAAGAAGTTGACACCGCTTGAACATATAACATCTCTTGATTTGAAAGGGTAAGATTTTCTGTGTCTGGTAACATCATAGTGTGTTACATCATGTTTGACATATTCTAGCCTTGTATGTAGTCTTACCAAAAAAATTGCTGATATACTACAGCGGGATAGGCATCACCGAGGCTCTGCGACTACAGATGGAAGTACAGAAACAACTCCATGAGCAGCTCGAGGTATGTTCATAAAGGCCTTACCTATAGCTTCGGTTTTTATGCCTATGTAAGAGCTTTTAATCTTATGTGTTTAGATGGTAACTGCGAAGAGTTCGTAGACAAAATCTTATTACTAAAATGTTGGACTAAAATGATCTTATCCTTTGCCTGTAGATTCAAAGAAACCTGCAACTCCGGATAGAAGAACAAGGCAAGTACCTGCAAATGATGTTCGAGAAGCAAAACTCGGGTCTCGCCAAAGGGGCCTCAACATCAGATTCCGCGGCCAAATCTGAACAAGAAGACAAGAAAACTGCGGATTCAAATGAGCTTGCAGCAGAAGAACCCATGAAACGCCAGGAGCCCGAAACTCCGCAGCCAAAGCGACCCAAAACCGATAAATGAAAGAATATCTCTGCTAAGAAATGGTGATTGGCTGGATAATTTCGGGGTTAACAGTGTGGAGAGCTCTCTTCCCTTTAGATTCTTCAGGACTTCTCTCTCTTCTCTCTACTGTTAAACTATTTTTAAGATGGATGACTCTCTCAACTCTTCTGTGTAGTAGTGTGGACAAACAACAAATCCCCCAAAGAGGAAACCAACCCGAAAAATAAAAAGTTAGTTTGAGGGAATCTTCATCATTAGAATGTAATCTAAATACTCATCTCATCATTAGTTTCAAGGATACAGGTTCAAAATTTTCAATGTTTTTAGAATATTAGTCCCTGAGCTTTTCTCATGTTTATCTGGCTTACAAAATTACATGACCAAAACCTATTTGAATTTGTTTATCAAATGTGTATTACAGATTGTTTATAAACAGTCACATCAAATGGGATAACCACACATACATCTCTCTATATATCTCTTATATTCATCTATCAAAAACAAACGCGGAAAAGAAAAGAAAGAAAAAATTGAGTGAAAATAGAACGGACCAAAAACAACAACCAAATCATCTGAATGGCTCCACTGGCATTGTTTCTTCCAGTGTAACGGCGGCTTGAAAACACTCGACAGCTTCTAGCATCGACGAGACGGATCCTTCTACTTTGAACATCTTTCCTAGATTGTACCAAGCCGACTGGTTCAGCCTATCAATCCTTAGAGCTTCCATTAAAACACTTCTTATAACTGCTATGCTTGATTGGTTACCGAGCTCCAGTAGAATCTCAGCCTTCGATATTAGGCTAGGGACATGCATCGGATCAATGTCTAGAGCGATTGTGAACGCCTCCACCGCTTCTTCTAGTTTTCCTTGTTTTTTGTACAGTACACCTGCCGATTGGTATAAGCTAACATCAAGGCCTTGAATGTTTCAAACCCCAATTTTTAATGCATGTTGCAGACTCGTTTGACAAAATACACACTGCACGTGAATGCAAACGAAACAAACAATTAAGGAATATTAGGAAGGCAAATACCTTCAGTGTGGTATCGAGCAGCAGAGTAAGGTGCAATGAGTCTTGATCTCGAGAGACAGGTCTCTGCATCACGCCATTGTGAGAGGTTGATGTAGATATGCGCCAGATCGTGCCATGTCCCAAGCTCCAGACTTCTCACTCCCTCTACATATTCCTGTAATGAGCAGATCTGTTTCAGGTTTAGTTATACGCAATTGCGAAGTTAAGGGGGGAAAGTAGAAGATGTGAAACCTTTGGCAGCTTCTTTGAAGAACCGAAACTTTTGCTCTGAACCTGAAGGAGTGCAAGAAGTTGTGTATAAGTCTTAATCGCATCTTTAACTTCTCCTTTCGCTAAACGAAGTTTAGCCTTCAGACGCAATAGCTTCCCTTGTTCCCATTTCCCAGTCTCGTTAAGCGCCGCATCTACAATGGTCTCCGCATCTGAAAAACGCTTTTGCGCAGATAAAACCCGAGCCAAAAGCAACCATACTTCAAGATCCGACTCTGCTACAAGTTTCAACGCTCGTTTAGCGTATGCTAATGCGGAATCCAGCTTCCTCTGCTCTGCATTCTCTAGCGCAAGACGGTGCACGACTCTTGGGTCGGTCATATCCGCAGATTCCAGTGCCTGAATTCCCTCGGATTGCCTAGCTATTCGCTCGGTCTCAGTAAGTGCCTTTCTCGAGCTTTCCGTGAGCGTAACCCCTAAAACAAGACGTACTGTTCCGTCTAACCGACTACATTCACTCCCCAAGTTTACAATCGCTCTCCGGGCGTAATCTAACCCTTCCTCAGCGAGACCTGATCTCTCTCCGCATATCTTGGATGCCATCAGCAAACTTGAAACCCGGTTTGGATCATCCCCTTCTGAAAATAGCTTCCTAAGTAAACCGAGCGCAACAAGACCTTGTCCTGCACCATGGTAACACAGAGACAATGTGTAATAAAGTTCTCTCTGATCGAACATCTCAGGGCTAAGCTCTTCAAACTGCTTAGCTAAAGCGGTTAAATCGCCTGCGATTGTAAGAGCAAATGACAGATGGTCCAAGATTGCGGTGTCCCACGAAATTCTTTTCTGATTAACTTTCCTCAAAAGTAGCATTAAAAGAAGAATAGCTTCTTCCACATTGTTCCTCGGAATGAACGAGCCCTCAGCCTGGGATCGCAGGTTCGGCGGCACCGCTTCTTCCCCGGAATAGAGGAGAAACACGGCATACTCTTTCTGGATTCTCGCTGTGGCTTCCGGATCGAGTTTCCAGTGATTGAGAAGTGCTCGTCTATAAGACAAAATAGCATCACGTGGCGAATCGGCAAGTTTCCACAGCTTAGGAAGCAGCTCGACTGCTTTCGTTAGCGTCTCCTGCAACTTAATATCTCCAGTCACATTTTCCGACGCACCTTCCGATACAGAAGCCTCCACTACATCAAGAATAACTCTGCAAGATTGTGCAGCTTCTGCAAGAAGAATTAACAGATATTTTGGTTCAGCCAAAGAAAACAAAACAAACAACAAGTATACAATATGCGGATTAAAACGAACAAGATGATTAGTACCTTGGAACCTGCCGAGACGCTGGAGTGATTTGGCTTTGAGAAAAATAGCTTCGAAAAGCAAACTAACAGCATGTTTAGACATGGAAGGCAGAGGAGGAGCAGCGGTAAAGCTGCTTTTGGACCGTCTTCTGTGTTTTCGCTCTTCTCTTGCGGTTAGAGCGGTTTTCAACTTTATTGTGATCCCATTGATATCTATGCCTTCAAAGACTCGCAATGCAGCCTCTATATTCCCTTTCTGATACTCAATTCTTCCCAAAAGCGCTCTCGCTTCCTGAAACAACAACAACAACACTATGACACTCGGGCATATTCTCTGATAAGCAAAGCCACATTGGAGGGTGATAAAGAAACCGAACCTCATAGTTCAAAGAACTGCTCTCACGCAAAGATAACTCGGCTTCTTCGATGTTGCCATTATCTAGTTTCTTGGCATTCTCGGATTCCGCAGCTGATAAAGCTGAGCTAACATTAGTGTAGTCTCTGTCGGATTGCTGCTGCTTCTCTTCTTCCTCTGTGAGTCTCATTTGTTCACCAGAGCACAAACACTTCATTCTGATCTTCTTTAAACTCTGTCTCAGCTTATCGCGCCTAATCTCGCTCTTCTTCATAGCTTCTCGATGATCTTCAAAGCAGTATAATCAAAACACACATATTAGAAAAAAAAAAAAAATCAAGATTTTGGATCAAGAAACATTCCACATTGATCAAAGATGTTGGCGATCCAATTCTCAATTAAGCGATTTAAGGAATGATTTTGGGGGTTCTTATCGAAATTGAGATTAAGAAAAAAAAAACCCTAAATTAGATCGAAATCAAGAAACGAAAGGGGCGAGAAAGCAATCACCTTTGATTTAACGGGAAAGAAAAAGAAGAATCTGAGAAAATAGACATCATGGTGGTGGTGGCCTCGAAATTGTTCAGAGTTATTCCGATTCCAAGTAATCAAAGCGAAGCAAAACAGTCGAAATCTGATCTTTTTCTTTTCTTTTCTTCTTCAACCTTTTACTTTCTCTATCCCTTTTGGCTTTGTCGCTTTGTGTGAGTCTCTCTGGTTCAGTAAAAAAATTAAAAAAGAGAGGAGGCTTGAAGAAGAATAAGTGCAGGCGAATATAAAACAAAGAGGCAGATGGAATTTTTCTTAAGGCTTTGTTGGAACACGACACGAGATGAGAGATGTGTTCAGTTTCAAGTTGTACTCACTCAACACATTTATTACCTTTTCTAATTTCTCGCGTGTTGAAAATTTCTCTCTATTGCGGGACCCCTGTTTTTGGGTTCTTCATTAATTACTATATGTCATGGTGATTTCAATGTTTTTTTTTCAGTATTTAATTGTGGTCACCAAAATATAGGTGAGAGTGCTTTGTATCCAACAGATAAAAAGTTGGGTCCCAACTAGAAAAAAGGTATCATCTACTTTCGTTTACAATTTCAGCTTTTTTTCCCTTTAGTTAGTATGGGATCTGTAACTATTTATGATTTTATGTGCAAGGATTTATTTTATAAATTGAAGGTTGGGCATTATGATTTTAAGTTTAAGTTTAATTTTTTCTGTTAGTATTATATATACTCACACGTAAAAAATAATTATGATACTACAAAAGGAATTACCTTTCCAATAACAATAATTAAATTTTGAGTTTCGTAATTTCATTTCAAAAAATAAAAAATTGGATAGGTAATTATTTGTAGTAACATTTTGATTTATATGTGGAGGATCTATTTTATAATGTTCTTATTCGGTAAAATATATTCATCATTGGGACAATCTTAAGGAGAACCGACAAAATAAGGTAGCAAAAATGGACAACCATTACTGATAGCTGGACAACTACTATATAAGCTTAAGTAGCTACTAATTGGGCTTGGACAGTTGTTAACTAGGCCCATACAACTGCCAGAATAAGCTAGAGCAATGGTAAGCCCATACGACGAGGTCCATATATAATGGCGGCAAGTCCATGCTCCTTGTAAATAACTGATATCTATCAAGAATCCAAATCCCAGAGGATAAGGAACAACTGATAGATCTGAATCCCTAAACTGACGGGAATAGCTGATATGTCGGTTTAAAAATAGGAAACTCCTTCAACAGAAAAGGGGACACATAACACAAAATCCGAAACAACCTTAACCTATGACTAACAGCTCCGAGATTGCCGGCACTTAACAACTACCCTACCACCAAACTGTTGCTAAACTGCCGTCAAGCTCTCTCTCATTAGCTCACAATCTGTTGTAGTTCTAAACGCTTGTTTCGGGATATCGATTAATAAAACAGTATTCTCTCCATTGATTCTGTAATACTATCTCAATTTGAACCTGTTAAAATTTACCCAAACAGTGATGGTCAGGGCTTACAAATTTATATTTACATTTAATTTCTTGTTAGAACGTGCCTTAAAACGAAAAAATGTTATGCGCTATACAATGTATATGGTAATGTGTGGATAACATTTCCAATTATAATCATGTGTTGTATTCTACATGGACTAATATGGTAGTTAAAAAACATACATCAACTATATATGTAAAGTGAACATCATATTGGGTTTTAAAAATTTTAAAATCATGACACCGGAGCCAAACTGTAAGTAATTTACTCAATCCGAATCTGATCCCTCATGATCCGACCCCTTTAAAATCCACTGCAAAATGGTTTAGGGGTTCAAATTCAGCCCAGGACTCTCAGAATTTACTATGGCACCTTTACATGTTGGACTACACCAAATTATTTTTATATTATAAAGGCATAAATATTTATTGCTAATTGAAATAACATATCAAAAAGACCTAAAATGTATTCTCAATGTTCGACACAAATTTTCAAATCCCATTGAGTTCGCTACAATATTCATCCCGACAACCTAAAAAAATAAAAATTCAAAGCTAATAGCAGCTCTTCTTCAATGTCGCGATTAAGAGATACGAGGTTTTTTTAGTTTGAGAATTTGAGGCTCGAGAAAGGATGGGATAGAATATTGGGATAAAGAAAGATAATATTGTTTGATTTGAAGAAACAGGGTAAGTTTTGAAGTAATTAGATTTCGTTTGGATAAGGTGATTTTGAAATTTAATGAGTTTACTCATGAGTTTACTCGAATTAGACTCTTCTTTTACTAAGTCATTACAATCACTCTTCCTATGTATTAGCATTAGCTTCTCATGGCATTTATAATTTCGTTTAGCAAACCAAATGTCTTTAAAAAAAGAAGTCAGAAATTCTGATTTTTAGATGGAATTGAGTTCGAGATCATTTAGTAACAGTAGGAGCAATCATGGTGGAGTTCGGAAAATGTATAACTATAGATTGCTGGAAAATATGATGAAAGTTTGGAAAAATAAAAATTAAGGGTATAGGTTTCTTGGTTGTGAACAATATAAGGTAATATACTAGACATTTGTCCAATATAATAATTATGGTTTGATACAAGAGAAGATTTCGTTTGTTATCTAAGATCGGAAATATGTGCAACTTTTTTTAGTGGCTCGATCAAGGAGAAGTTTTTAGGTGGCCAAAAAGAGCTTTGGTTCAAGCTAGCGACGAGATTCGCGAACAAAAGAGATTAATTGGTCAACTGACAAGTGGTATATCAGAAATCAATAAACGGAAAAATGAGATATCATTAAAAGGTAGTGAAGATGAAGAGAAGAACGATAAGGAAAATGAATATGTTAGAAAACTTGAATAGGAGAGAAAGTTGGTCAATCTTGAAGTCGTAGTCTATCGTCAAAACATGATTATGAATGGTGAAGGGTGAAAGCCAAGTATCATGGCGAGTTAGATTATCACGAATCATTGGTACATCTAGACAACATAAAATTTTATTACTAGCCCCCGATCAAGAAAATAAAAGCAAAGTAAGTTAGCGTCTTCTTCTTAGATGATGAGATTTAGGCTTCTTTTCAGTAGGTTTATTTTTGGGATGATTTAAGATTATTGAGAGCAAATTTGAGAGATTGAGAGAATATCTTTGTTGTTAATTGACATATTGTGCCTTTCTTTTCATCTTCGTGAGTAAGGGTTTTAAAAACCAAAAGTGAGGATTTTTCAAATCAAGATGGATAAGGTGATTTGAGTTCGAGTTCCAAATTAATGTTCTGGAATCCCGTTAGTATAGTTTTTGAGAGTGAAAATCTATTAGAAAGGAAATTTCAGATCGATGTCAAAAGAAGAAAAGAAGTATGAATCAAATGGTTTTTTGGATTTCTTTGTGTCATGATTTTGTTTGATCCTAGCTTACACGTTATGGTTGATTGATTGTGTTTTGTTTATGATTAGATTATTTAAGTTGTGTTACTAACTCTCTTTTATTTTGATAGTGGTGAGAAGTTGTGAAGGTGAAATGCCATTATTTTGGACAATTTAAAATTGAGGATGGAGAACTAACTTAAGTCAATGGAAAGGTATATATGTAGTTTCGATGTTAATTTATTCACTATCTACAAAGTTGTAGTCACAGAGATGGTGGAAATATAAATATGGGGAGTATGAAAAACAATTTTTGCTGGGTAAAAATATAATACAAAAATTATATTATAAAAAAATTATGTTATATATATAAATATATAGTTTTGACAACTGTAATATATATAGTTTTCAGTTTATAATGTCAATTAATAATCACCACACCACCATTTACAAGGGCAAACCACCTTCAAACATAATTTACGACATCTACACAAACCACAACTACGTGCTGTAATAAAATGAAAAATGAAAAACAACAAAATGGAAACACATACATTAATTTTCTTTACAAAAATTTTCTTAGTGATATTGGGTTCTGGATCCTACTAGGATTTGGAAATCTATACACAATCATGTGTAGATTATTGATTTCAATTTCTTATCAAAATTCAGTGTTATGTGTTCTATGATTTCAAAATATCAATTAAAATCAATCAATATTTACTGTTATTCAATTTGTGATTTCCAAATCCTAATTAAAATAAGATGTTATTTCGTTTACGACGTGTTATTAGTTTATGTTTATGTATTTCAATGTATTAAACAAATACAGTGATATTGGATTAATGATTTCAAAATACATATTAAATTTATGTGTTATTCGTTTTGTGAATTTTGATTACTAAATAAAATCAATTAAAATATGATGTTATTCGTTCTACGATTCACAAATTTTAAATGAATCATGTGTTATTCAATACTAAAGAATTCTCTACGGATTTGGTTTTATAATGGATTTTCGTGGATTTGTATGGATTTCAAAGTTAAAAATACAAAAACCCAAATCCGTGGAGAAACCTTATTATTTTAGAATGATTTACAAATATTACTTGAATAGGATTTTAAAATCCTTAACAAATTTCATAATCAGCTGAAATACATAAATCAATAATTCACTCTAAAAAATTATTTTTATAATAGATTTTGATGGATTTGATTGAACATAAATCTTGTGATTTAACAATGAAGGATTATTAAATTCTATGTAAATTTTGAAATTCATAAACCCTCATTTGTCTTACACGGAAAAGAAAAAAAATTATAACTGTCAATTGAAAAAAAAGAAAAGAAAAAACAGAAATTACAATTGTAGAAAAGAAGTAGTTCCTTTTCAGTTTTACGGGCTTGGGAATGGCTCTCTTCATCACTGCCTCACTGGTATGGTACGTTTGTGTCATCGAGACTGTCGTAATTAGTTTAGTAAGAAAAAAAAACAGAGTCGAGTGATCAAGTTTAAATAAAATTACATATATTCACTAGAGACAAAACATAGAAAACAACGCACCTCAAACTAACTGATCATCATGTTTATGGTAATCACACCATGTTTGCCAAAGGTAACCTGAGACACGACAAACCGACACAATACAGAGCATCAAGCCTAACACTATGATTCCCGAGATAAGCTTCTCCATATCGTCTTCTCTTTCTTACCCTCACCAATAATTATCACTTTCTTCTATAGTTGTGTCTGCTTTTCTCTTGCACGCAATTAGTGTTTGTTGCTGTTTTGCCCTAAGTTTAGGTCGATCAAAAAATGTAAACTCTATGTATATATGTAAAGCTTACCTGTTTTAAATTAAGGTATTTATTCTGTGATTCACATATATGTTACTAAACATAATATTACCATTTAAAAGTTACTTGTATATTATATACTTTCCATATTCATTTCGGTCGAAGATCTCTTACCATTTAAACTTTAAAATTACTAGGGGTGGACGTTTCGGTTTTCGGTTCGGTTACGGTTCGGTTTTTTTTTGTTTTATAAAATCTCAACCCATATGTAAACAGTTTATATTTCGGTTGGATTACGGTTCAGATTCTTCAGTTTTTCGGTTTTTTTATTTTACAAAATTTCAAACTATATCGTAACCGTTTGCATTTCGGTTCGGTTTGGTTACGAGTTTTTTGGGTTTATATTTCATAATATCAAAAGAAAAAAAAAAGTTATTGATAAAATTTCAAGGATTGAATAGAATTATCAAAAGTTCAAAGTAAAGATAATTAAAAGTTAAAACAACATAAAAAAAATTTGACCAAAAAAAAAAAAAAACTCCAAGAACAAAATATAATAAATTGTAAACGAAAACACTGAAAATGTAAATAGCATAATGAATTGGAAAACTTTTTTTTTATAGAGTAATTGTTGTTTGTTTTAGGGTTTTCAGAAAAAAAAAAAATTTGAATTACTATAAAATCTAATAGTTTATAATTACACTTAGATATATTATTAATAATATTTTAATATTTCTTCTTAAAATCCAAAAACCCGAAGAATTTTAAAATGGTAACCAAAAGTGTTTATTGATAAAACCGAAACTGAACCAAAACACCTAATTACGGTTCAATTCGGTTCAGTTTTATTCGGTTCGGTTTTTATGCCCACCCCTTAAAATTACTTGTGTTATACCGGTTTTGATTATTTCGGTTTGTGTAACTGCAACTGGGCCTTGATTTGGATCTGATTAAAACTCGGTTAAGTTGATCCAGCCCAAACGGCGTCGTATCGATTATACTTTCCACGTTTCGATTTATCTTCCTAATCCTCCTCACTATGAAAGACAAAAAACTTTCTGCAAAATTTGGTTTGTCGCCAGCCAAAGTAGAGAAATGAGTTTCGTATCTGTAGCTTGCTTCGCGCCAAGATCTTCGATGCTTCTCACTAGCTCCGATGTGTATCGCACTTCACTATCTGTTTTCCCGGCGAGTATACCGTTCCGGAGCGTGAAACCTCCGGTATGCCTTGCTGCTGGTTCGTCTGGTTCTGTACCCGAACCTGAATCCGACAAGGAGAAGTTTCCGACGAAGGCCCCGCGTAAACCGAAGCGAGGACGGAGGAGTGAAGCGGACGCTGTGGAGGATTTCGTGAGAAGCTCACTGGAACGCACTTTCTCCACCATAAGAGAGCAGAATCCGGAGGCTTTCGAGAATAAGGAGAAGGCGAATTTCATCAAGGACAGAGACGAGGAAGAAGAGGAAGAAGAAGAAGAAGGAGAGATGGTGGTGGAAGAGGAAGATCCAGATTGGCCCGTTGATACGGATGTCGGATGGGGAGTTCGAGCTTCTGAGTATTTCGATACCCATCCGATCAAAAACGTGGTCGGAGAAGACGGAGCTGAGATTGATTGGGAAGGCGAGATTGATGATAATTGGGTCAAGGAGATCAATTGCTTGGAATGGGAAAGCTTTGCTTTTCATCCTAGCCCACTCATTGTTCTCGTTTTCGAGCGATACACGAGGTAATCTCATTGACGCATTTTCACAAACAGTTTGTGTGCATAGGAGAAAGTCAAGAAAACCATGAAAGCTTTTGTTTTTATGGGTGTTTACAGGGCTAGTGATAACTGGAAGACATTGAAGGAGCTAGAGGCAGCCATCAAAGTTTATTGGAATGCCAAAGATCGATTACCTCCACGGGTAAGGCCTTCTCTAGTTTGTACTTGATCTACCTGCTCTATGTTAATATGAATTACTATGTTTGGTGGAACAGGCGGTGAAGATTGATCTCAACATTGAGACGGATTTGGCATATGCTCTTAAAGCTAAGGAATGCCCACAGATTCTGTTTTTACGCGGAAACCGGATTCTTTACAGGGAGAAAGGTAAGAACTATGAAGATATGTTGCTAAGGCTGCTTTTTCCTTTTGCAATATGTATGAGCAATGGACTGTGTTGAAACTTTGATGCAGATTTCCGCACGGCGGATGAATTGGTCCAGATGATTGCTCATTTCTATTATAAAGCAAAGAGACCGTCTTGGGTCGACAAGGCTAATGTAACCCCGTTCTGTTAGTTTGCATTCGAGAACGAGTAGTTACCTCTAAGGTTAGTGTAGGAAAGGATGTTGAGATTTAGCATATGGTATGCTCGAACGTGATCAAATAGGAATTATTCGGTCTGTTATGAGAATAGGGCAAAAGCTTGTGAAAATAGGCATTGGAGAGGTAAAATTGGAATGTCAAGTAAAAAGATATCAAAGGTTGTGGTTGATTTTGGATGTTTAGGGGAGGCTGCCTCTGTTCCTAAAAGGAAGAGCTACATCATCATCAAAAGCTTGGGGCATATTTGATTGAAACAATGTCTGAGGTACTTCAAATAATGATTTTGTTGATCTAACTTTTTACTTTTGAGAATTGTCCAAAGCCGGTTTATGTTCCTTCGAGGCTATGAAGTATGAACCAACATCATAACCTTGCATTCTTTTATTTTTGCAAGTAAAGTAGGAACAATTAATCGACCAAAATATTATATGTTGTCATAATGCATGTTGATAAAAATAATATAAAAGCAATATATTATTTCAACAATCCATAGCATAAAATAAAGAAATCATTTAAACATTCTTATTTTGTAAGGCAATTCCAAATCTTTTCCCACAAGCACGCCATAACAGCTGAAAAGATGACGGAGACGACAACAACGCAAGCTGGGATATAATTCATATTGCTTCTTACAACACAAAGATTTTGTTATAGAGTAGAACTTGTAATTGAACTTTTTGGCTTTTGCTTTTGCTTTGTATATATATGCATTACGAAGTATGTAAATAAGGAAATATGAAAATATATTACATTTTCCGGAAAAAGGTAAAATTTTCATTTTTCAAAGGTAAAATTTACATTTTTGACAGGTAAAGAAGAGAGTACCCTTGTTTATAATCGGTAGCAAAGCTTCCCAATTTACAAGTACCCTTGTTCTGATGATTACGTGGTTGAAGCGCTCAGTGTACTGATTATTTCTGATCTTTGACGAAAACGTGAAAGCCGCATTAGTAACTAAATCTGTTTTATTTATTCAATATGAAAAGGAATTAGAATCTAGATTGTTTTCATGGTTTCAGTTGTTGTTTCTTTCTGTCCTTGTTTTTGCAGTGAGTCAGCTATCCTTTTGGAGATGTAGTAAGCAGTAGACTGAATGGTGATCATTGGGTTTACTCCAACAGCTGACGGCAATACACTTCCGTCACAGACAAATAGTCCTTCGGCTTCCCAGCTCTCGCACTTCTCATCTAACGCACCTCCCTCTGCCGTGGTTCCCATCCTGCAACTACCCATCTGGTGGGCTGAGAAGTACAGCGTCCAATACTCCCCTTTTGTGCTCACCCCACCAATTGCATCAACTTCGTCTAGAAACTCTTCCATGGCTTCTTTGCTAATTCCCTCACATTTCATCCTCTGTCCATCATTCCTGTACAATCCAATGAGAAAATGAATTTACTGAAAAGATTTACTTACTAGATAACAATCTTCAAAGGCATGAAATTCGATACTTCTGATTTGTTTCTTTGATTCCTTTGTATCTATTTGCAGGTTAAGTGGCGTACCTATATGTTCCGACTTCAGTTGCACCTGCTGCAACCAAAACCCTTAAAGCCAGTCGAGTCCCTACCCTCAGATTCTCCTTATCTTTCTTGCTCGTCTGGTAGGTAATATCGCCTTCCTTCATAACCTCACCTGAGCCATTGTCCCGAACCAGAGGAAACAAATGAGCTGTTCTTCCATACTTCATCATGCGCTCCTTAAGGTCTGTTCCTGAAACCCATGGGCTCAACCCTGCAAAAGAAGCTGGTCCAAACAGTGGAGTCTCTAGTATTGCTCTGCACCCCGATTCAGCATCATTCATATAATGGACAGACGTGATGATCCCTCCTTCATACATTTTCCCAGAGTACTCAGAACCTTTCTCGGGGAAGTATCCCCATGTCATCAGAACTGGGTGCAGCCTTAAGTTTCTTCCAATGTGTCGATTCTCTAGTCCACTCGAAAGCATCAGAGGCGGTGTCAACAGCGACCCAGCTGATGAAACCGTCACTCGAGCTTCGATCATGAACTTCTTCCCAATCTTTCCTCCAATGGAGCTTGCTATCACTCCCACACATCGTTTCTTTCTCCCATTACTACTGCCAGTGTTGTCAACTAATATGAATCTCTCAGCTTTGATGCCGGTCAGGATAACCGCGCCATTCTCTACTGCATCAACTAGCCAGGTTCGGTCTGCCCCATTCTTCTCTCCTGATCTACAGCCATACCCACAAATTCCACAGTAATGACCCTCTGGTGAGTTCCTTGGAACTGAATCTACTTTTAATCCGAGTCTCTCGCACCCTTTCTGCAGAACCTGGTTCTGAAACCCATGCTTGACGCATTTTTCTGTGACACCAATCCTTCTGGTAACTTCATCCATCGCAGATTGGTATTCTTGGCTACTGAAAAAGTTTATCTTACTCTCTTCTGACCATTCCTGCAAAACATGATCCGGCGTTCTTATGGATGCCGACCAGTTAACCGCTGAGCCTCCTCCTACAGTAGAACCGGCCAAAAGCATGAAGTTCCCGTCAACCGTAGTCAGAAGCCCGCTCTTTTCGTACATCTCGAGCATAGATGGACCTTCTAGACCTGTATAGTCCTGAGTTGCAAAATAGTTTCCTTTCTCTAGAACCAAGACTTTCAATCCGGCTTTTGCAAGGTTTGCAGCTGCTACACCTCCTCCACTACCGGAGCCAACAATCACCACATCGCATCTGATCCGATGCACACCGTGACCATGGTCTCTAGCGACATGAACACCTTTCTCAACTAGAGACTCTGTGATGGTAAGGTCGTCCTCATGCAGTGTCTCAATGATCCCTTTCTCCAGAGGCCGTCCTTTATCATCTGCGTTGCTGCTACTTGTCTCATCGATGCTATACCCTATGGCTTCCCATGCAGGATTCTTCAAGTTCTCATCGCTCTATGAACAAACAACCGTTACTAATAAGTCAACACTTAGAATCAGTGAGTTTGTGATGTTTACCTGGGAGAAGAAGTAGAAGAGGGAGTAGAATTTTGTAAGGAAGAAGGTGATTCGAAGCGGAAGAAGGAATCCACCGCTTCTAGACCACTTCCTCAAAATCTCTTCTCTTTTGTCAGATGAAAGTTCAGAGAATTTATGAACAAAAGGCCAATCTTTATCAAGACAAAGAGTGCCACAAAGCAATAAAGTTCCAAATCTGAATGATAAAATCGTCAATATGATTCTCAAAACTTTGACACCTTGTGATCTTCCATTTTTCACTATCATATCCGCTACCTAGAAAAAAGAAATCATTACAACAAAAAAAAATAAAAATAAAAACAGAACAAAACACGAACTAGTTTCCAGATTCTGACTAATTCAACACTAGAGAAATAGAGAGAGAGGACCTCATCAGTGAATGGTGGCTGAGTACCGGAGGCTACTTTGAAGGAATCGAGAGCTTGTTCCTCTTGAGGGAGGAGAGTGTGACAGATTGAGGCGAGAGTTTGAATCTGAGACAGAGAGAAGCCATGGTTATAGCCTCCCACTCTCTTCTTCGATCTCAACAGAGGATGTCCTCTATTTCTTCTTCTTCTATCTCCTTCCATGCCTGAAGTAATGATTGGATTAGGTTTTTGTTTTTAAAGAGGAGCAAAATCCGTCAGCTTAAAGTATCAGCATGCAACGTATTTATAGTACACAAAGATCATCACGGACACGTAGTCTTAAATATTTTGTTTTTGTATATAAGATAAGATGTTTTGTGGTTACAAAAAAAAAAAAAAAAGATGAGATGTTTTGTGGTTCCAAAAAAGAAAAGATAAGATGCTTTGACTTTTTTCTTCATAAGGAAGTGCTTAAACATACAACAAAGTTAAGGTCGCCAAGAGATTACATATGCATACCATGTCCACTCGAGCACCCTCTAAGAGTTTTTTATTATTAAACTAATAATAAAATTATTATTAAATTAATCTAATCAATCTATTCTTTGTATTTCTTTAAAACTTCATTCCACTAGCTAGAGAATCCCAACCAAGATTTCTACTCGACAGAAAGAGAAAAAGCGACCATTCGCCCTAGTCGCTTACTCCTCTTCCAGATCTAGCCGCTGCTCGGACCGGTGGTCGATGGCTTAGACAGCATCGGAACCGGTCCCCTTTGCTTCTTGTTTTCTCTAGTTTTCTTCCTTGTAGTGTCTGTGATCTTTCCCCTTCTGCGTTGCTCTCTTTCCGGTGGTAGCGTCGTGGTGAGTGTAATGGTTCAATTGGCTTGAAGCGAAGCTGTGGGAGGAGTTGAATTAGGCTGCTTCAGTGGTCTTTCCTATCCGGGTTAGTTTCTTTTCCAGTCCTGCTTTCGGGTTGATTCACCTTTCCTCCCTTCTCCAGCCAGTTGCTTGTGCTCTTTCTCCTGCGGTTTCTTCGATTCGGTTTGAGTAAGATTGCGGTTGAGGTTTGATCGAGTTGTGTCTAGTTGGTTAGCCGGGTTGATTCTTCTCCTGTCTTGTCTTTGGGCTGATTTTGTTCAAGCCGTGGTTGGTTCTTTGTTACCTCTACGGGTTTTCAGCTTCGTTGGAAAGGGACAAAGGTTGAATGTCTCTGTTCATGTTGGGGTTGTTTATTTGGTCTAGTTGATGCGCACAAGTGTCCTGCTTAGCTCCTGAACTGTTGTTGGTTTTTCCCTGGTTCTCATCCGGCTCGTTTCACCTTTCATCCACCTTGGTGCTCGAATTGTCCTGGTTGAGACGTATTCGCTCCTTGTCTCTACAATTTGACTTGTTCGAGGTCTTATTCTCTTCTCTAGCTACTATCGAGGCTTCTTCAGTCGAGCTTCCTAGTCTTGGACTTAGCCGTTGTTCGTGTGTAAGGTCTTGCTGCTTCGTCTCAAGGTCTCTTCTCCGGATTAGTAGTTTTTGCTCGTGTATTTGGGAGGTAGAACTTATTATTCATAGGAGGAATTTGGTTCCTTTCTTTGTGGTCTTATCTTCCTATGGTTTGAGAGTTTTTTGGTAGTTATGCTTGTGTGTATGTTCTGGTCCTAATGATTTCCTCAGTATTGGATGGTAGTGTTTAGTCTTTGTTTCGATCGTTCTAGCTTCCCTCTTTTGGGTTTAGTTTCCCTCTTTTGGGTTCGGGGTTTAAAGTTTGGCCGCCGTTTGTGTATTGCACCATGTATCCGTTCTTGTTTAATATAAAAAGTTTAGATGGAAAAAAAAAAAAGCTAGAGAATCCCAACCAAGGGTTCTTAATCATTAAAGAGAAATTGTTAAAAATAGCATCTTCCAAGTACCACTTTTTAAATCTACCATCCTCTAAATCCTTTTATAAATGTACCACCTTTATTTTGTAAAAAATCCTTACAATTGAATTATTTGTTAAAGTTTAGGGTTCTAGGGTCTAGGGTTTAGAAAAATTATAAGGTTCATAATTTACGTAGGGTTTCTAGGGTTTAGATTTTAGAGTAATTTTTTTATAAAATTAGGGTATTGTATGTAATAACTATAAATTTAGATTTCAAAGTTTAGTTTTTAGGGGGTTAAGGTTTGTGTAGGGTGAAACATATTTTTAGGGTTTAGGATGTTGGTTTTAGGGTAAAATGTCTAAACCCTAAAACCAACATTCTAAACCCTAAAACTCTATGAACAAAAGCTTGAAATAGTGGTACATTTAAAAATGACCATTCCTTAATGGTAAAATGTCTATAGGAAAAGTGGTAAACCATCACTAAATGATTACCTTTTTAAAGAATTGTTTGTTTTATTTCAAATTTTGTTAAATTATTAATTTAAAAAGCACAAATATTTTACATTACACCAAAAGTTAAACATATTTGACAAAACCGAAAAAAAAATCATAAAATAAATTTAAATTTAAAGTTTAAAAATTAATAAATTGTGCGAATCCAAAATAACAAATATAATAATTATTTAAATTTATTTTATCCGTTGTTATATATATATTTGTTATTTTGTAATTTTTTTTCCTTCTGTATATTTTTCTATATACTTTTTTTTTTTTTTATCTTTTTCGCTTTTTGTATTTTTTTTTTTATTTTCTTGTAATTTTTTCTTTTTCAGTTTTTTTAATTTTTTGTGATTTTTTTTCCCTTTTTTTTTAATATTTTAAAATTGTTTTTCGTTTTTGAAAACAGTTGTTAGGAAAAAAAAAGACAATACATTAGCCAACCGAAGTGTGACACTTGTCGTTCCTTATCCGTTCCTTTCGTGTCCACAATAAGAAACGGTTCTTGCTGTTTTGTATTTTTTTTTTTTTTACCTCTTTTTCTGTGTAGTACCCCATCAAAATCCCGGAGTGGAGGTGGTCTTACAAATCCTAGCATTTTTAGCAAGAGTGTCTATTCGGAATGTTAAAATGGGTAGTCCGCACCCATTTAGGTCTATCCCATTTAAACCCATACCCATTTAGATCCATACCCATTTAAACCCATTTAGTTTCTGTACCTATTAGGGTAGCCCATATAAACTCATGATTTTACTATAAATTCTATTTTTGAATAATAAATCTAATAATCTATGGCTAAAATTAAATATCGGACTTGTTTTGTACAAATTATATACTACATACGAGATTGGTTAAAAGTATAATTATTAAATATCATTTGATGAATATTGAGGTGTTGTTCGTTTTAGTATTAGTATGTTGCATCTAGATACAACATCCGGATACTAGATGCATCATCCAGATGTTGTTCGTTTTGGTATTTGGTTTTTATATAAAGATATTGCATATGGATGTAGTTTTGTTCGTTTATGTGTTTGTACCAACATCTAGATGCACATAATATTTAAATGACTAAAAAGAACAAATCTTTATATTACCATATTTTATGTGCTTGCAACTAAATATTTATTTTTGGCAAGAAAATTTTTTTTTACGGTTTGGGCGAGAAATCAAAATTTTGCGGTTTTGGCGGAAAAATGGAATTTTTTGGTTTTCCAGAATATGAGATTTTACGGTTTTGCGAGAAAACGGAATTTTGCTGTTATGGTGGGAATACGAGTTTTTGTGATTTTGGTGGAAAAAATGGAATTATGCGGTTTTAGCATAAAATGAGATTTTGCGGTTTTAGCAGAATATGAGATTTTATGGTTTTAGTAGGAAAACATAATTTTTACAGTTTTGGCGGAAAAACAAGATTTTACGGTTTTGGCGGGAAAACGAAATTTGGCAGTTTTGTAGGAAAACAAGATTTTGTGGTTTTGGCGGGAAAACGAGATTTTACGGTTTTGGTTGAAAAAAAAGAATTTACGGTTTTGGTGGGTAAACAAGATTTTACGGTTTTGGAGGGAAAACAAAAGTTTACAGTTTAGCGGTAAAATGGAATTTTGCGGTTTTATCGAAAAATAATTTAAAACAGTTTTGTGAAAAACGTGATGATGCGGTTTTGATAAATAAAAAAATTGCCAAAAAAAAAATTGAAATTTTTTTTGACAAATAAAACGTTTGTTCTATTGAATTTAACTACTTAAGTTGTGACAAAGAAAAAAAGTAAATGGGTCTAGTAAATGGGTACCCATTTAAATTATCGACAAAACCTTTTAGTAAATAGATCTAAATAGATTTAAGCCCAAAAAATTTTATACGATAAACGGGTTTAAATGGGCTCTACTATACTCATTTAGACACATTTTACCATATCATTAGCTGCTCTATTCACAGTGAGAAACTTGAAGTCTTTCTTGTGGTTGCAGACAGCTCTGAAGTTATCCACATATGTCTGAATTGCTTGAATGAGGGGCCGGGTCTTGGGTTGACAAAGGTAGTTTGTTGAAGCTTGATGTAGAGAGTGCATGAGTCTCCACAAAAGGTGACATTGTTGCAGCCCAATTGATTGATTTGGAAGACTGCATGCTGCTGCATGCAATGCAAATACTTATGCTTCAAGTGCTGACTGGACTGGCTCAATGGCTTATTTACCCTATAAAATAATATGTCCATCACTATTGAACAATGCCCAAGCGATGTCATTAGGTGTAGAGTCTGATATCCAAGAGTCATCTACAAGGCATGTAAAAGTGTTAGTGTGAGCAAGAGTTTATGTGAGAGTTCTAGGTGTTGTCCTGGTGTTGCCAGAGATGAGATTGTTGCGATCTACACTTTCATTGGTCACATTGGGAGCACTGGCATTGGCTACAATCCATTCTTGATGTTCACCAAGAGCTAGTGTGATAAGAGCAGGGATGTTCCAGGTCTTATGATGGAAGACCATCTCATTTCTAAATTTCCAAATCCTCCATCCAATAAAAGGAAGTATATGGCATGGGGTGGAATTATGCTGGTTTAAATGGAGAAGCTCATCAAAATTATCTTTTAGAGAATTTGTGGAGAGGTGATCACCTGGAATCTGAGTCATTGGAGAGAGTTCCATACTCACGAGAGACTATGCACTTGAACATCAGAAGATTGAGGGATTCAGTAGCTTCTCCACAAAGATGACAAACATCATCAATCATGATGCCTCTCTTACATAGGGCCTCTGCAGCAGGAAGACCATTTTGTAAAATTTTCCTCCAAAATATCTTAATCTTAGGAGGGAGATTGAGACTCCATATCTTTTTTAATAAAACACAAGAGAGCTTGTTTCAACCTGTTTCTTGTTTGGCTTAGACTTTAGAGGATTGGTGCAAGATATGGTAACCTGATTTGACACTGTATTGGCTTGTTTTGGTAAATATCCATTCTGGTTGATCATGGTTGTCCATGAGACTTGGTTTAACAAGTTTAACTTTTTCTGCATCTACTGGGTGTAGCCAGTAGCTTAGCTTGTTAGAGTTCCATGAGTGGGTCCCCTGTTCAAGAAGATCAAAGACTTTGAAGTGTCAAGAATAGTAATATTACATCGAGGCGGTCTTGGTGGTATCGTGGGAGGCCATATCCTTAGCTACTCTAATAGTCCTCCCATTACCCACTACCCATCTAAGTCATTTGGCTAGCAATTGATTTGCCTTCTGTATTCCTTTCCATGCATAACTAGAAGTTGTCTTCTTAGGGGCTTCCAATAGAGATGTTCTAGGATAGTATTTACTCTTATATACTCTGGCTAACATGGACTCAGGTTGGCGAATCAATCTTCAGCTCTGTTTTGCTATCAAAGCTATGTTAAATTCATATAAATCCCTTATGCCTAATCCACTTAACTTATGTCAAGCAATCCAAAATATTTTAAATCTATCAGGAGTGTTAGACCACCAAAACTCCCTCATAGTTATTTGGATGGTCAAATTTTTAGGCATAAGAAAACAAGACATTAGGTAAGTTGGAATTGTTGTGACAACAGCTTTAAGAAGTACTTCTTTTCCTGCTTGGAAAAATAGCTTTGCGTACCAGTTCTTTATTTTATTATTGATTCTGTTCTGGATGTAGAAGAATGTATTTCTCTTATTTTTACCAATCATCTCAGGATGTCCTAGGTATCAACCAAAACCACCTATTTTGGTGATATTGGTGATCATGGATATACTGGTACGTACAGCTTCTGGGACTCCTTTGCCAAAGTTGATACCCGACTTTTGATAATTTACTTTTGGCCAGAGACTTCTCCATAGAGTTTGAGGTTGTGCATTAGAGTTGTGCATTTCTCTTCAGTAGCTTGATAGAACATGAGTGAATCATCTGCAAAAAGCTGATGTGAGACTGGTGGTCCTGATCTGGAGGCCTTGAAACCATGAAGCCTTGTATGTTGAACTTGAAAATGAAGCAAAGAGGAGAGGGCTTCTGTGCAAATTAAGTAAAGATATGGCGTATGTGGACCTATACATATGCATCACTTTGTATGTAAATAATGAATTATGTTAATATGTTACATTTTCCTAATAGTATATATAGGTAGAGGTGTCAATTGGGCCTCATGTCCGCGGGCCTGTCCATGTCCGCATGAAGCGGTGCGGACATGGACAAGCCCAAATACAAAGCGGACGAATTTGGGCTAAGCCCAAATATGTCCGCGGACAAAGTGGACAAAACCATGCGGACATGGGCATGTCCACGGACATAAGATTTAGTTCATGCTTATGATCTTTTAACCTATTTAATATTTTAATCCAAATATATTTTCTAATTTTAATTTTGATTTGGCAAAATTAATATATATA
>OVAF01001262.1:0-22751 GCA_900406245.1 Odontarrhena argentea | reverse complement strand
TCTGGACCAATAAAACATAATCAACCATATAATAGGCTCAATATTCTATATATAAAACAAAATTTTATTATTGTATTTACTAATTTAAACTTTTCCCTTATTTGTTCTTGTTTGGAAAAAAGTTTTGAAACTCCAATCTTGAAAACTGGCTTTGGTGTTCTGTTGTAATGCTTTGTTTACAGATTAGAGACCTTTTGTATAATTCAAAATCGATTCTATGTTTTAATCTTCAAATCTCATTACTTGAACCAAAATGTTTTCATTTGAAACCGGAGATGAGACGCTTATAGGTTGCTAAATCAGGTTTCATACCCAATCTCAACATCTCATCATGATATCTCATAGCTTTCTTCATCTCCTTTACGCGACACAAGCCTTGAATCATGATCGAAAAACTCTTGCTGTTCACTGAATTCACCTCTTTCGTGTACTCGAACACTCCAACTGCTTCTTCCACCATCTCTCTTTGCCTCATCATAAGCTGATCAAGAACCGCGTTATAAGCGTTTACATCTAAACTTCCTTTCATCTTCTTTATCTTTTCATGTAGTTCCATCGCTTTCTCTAACTTCTCGCTTCTGCAGTAACGTTCCATCAGCAATCCGCATGAAAAGGAATCGAAAAACACTTCCATTTCCATAACCGAATCAAGAAGCTTCTCTGCCTGATTCCATCTTCTTTCCCTACACAGAGATGCCAACTTTTCTGATAACTTGCGTGTACAAGGAACGAAACCCCGCTTTATAACATCTACAAGTAATAACTCCTCTTCTTCCTTTGAGCTATTATCATCTCTGCAAAGAGCATTTGCGAATTCTTTATAACAACTCTCATCAACCACACTAATACCTTTCCGACAAATCAACTGATATACATCAACAGCTTCTTTTATTCTCTCTTTTCTAGACAAAGCTTTTAACATACAACAGTATGTCCCATCCCGCAATCTCACTGTTCCACCATCACAGGCTCTACGGAAAAGCATCTCAGAAGCAAAAGTTTTCCCCATTTCACAAAGCCTCTCGATGATTGTATCATTTACAGACGAATCATCTAAAGTAAAAAACTTTTTCCTCACCATTAAACCAAGAACCTTATCAATCCCCTCAGCATCACCCAATCTACACGCATCATCCAATACACAACCGTAAGAACAAAAACTCAGTTCCAGTTTCTTCTCATCCATCTTACGAATCACACTAAACACATCATCAAATTCCCCGTTCTTACTATGACATTCCACAAGATTAGTGTAAATCTTGCAACTTTCAACACCTGTTTCCATCAATCTAACAACACTCTTAGATTTCCCCTGTTCACACAAAGTCTCACCAACCAAATCCCAAGTTAACCCATCAGACACAACCCCATTTCGAACCATGGCACTATACAAACACAAAGCAACTCCATACTGTTTCTCCTTAACAAGAGAATCAAGAAGAGAGTTATAACCACGAAGAGTAGGCGAAAGTCTCAACCTTCTCATCAAACCAAACACTTCCAAGCCATTCTTGTAACAAACCTTTTTAACATAACACTCAAGAACTAAACTAAGAGTTACAGAAAGTGAAACCTCGTCTTCAAACCACCGATGCATCGAATCAACGATTACAGAAACAGAAAGAGTCTCAACAAGAGCACACAAAAGAGTCCATGCTCGTTCCAAAAGACCTGATTCAGTAGCAACTTCGATTACACGACAATGAGACTCAAGATCCGGTTCGAACCGGAGATGGGTTTGAGCCCAATCGAAGAAATCAAGAGCCGTTTTAGGTCGTTCTCGAGTTTCTTGGAGGATCTTGAGGAATATTGGAGGTGTAAGTGTTGATTTTGGGAGCTTGGGTTTGACATGTTTGAGATGAGTGATCCAGTCACGACGTTGTAAGAGTATTGAAGAGATTTGTGTGGCTAATTGGAACAGAGTCACTTGTGTTTTCCAATTGGGACCAGAGGATGTTGATGGAGTCGTTGAGGTAGAGAATCGTTTCAAGACTCTAACAGTTGTGTGAAGAACAAGAACCATTAAGAGGCTTTACAAAAAAAAGAACTCCCAAAACCCCAAAATTTCAGTCTGAACAAGGGTTTATAAGCTAAGAACAATACACAAGACTCACATGATGATAAATAGGGGTTAAAAGAGCAATTTTCACTACAAATAGTGGTTCTTTAACATACATTATACAATGATGAAAACATATGTAGTTCCTGAAACTCGGTCAACGTCATTACATAATTTCCTAAACCAAATGGTTCAAAACGGTGCGTAGAAGCCCCACCATTACCACCTCCACGTGTCACAATTTGATTGCTGGTGTTGATTCATCATTTCCACCCTTCTTGCTAAACCTCACTTGGTTCGGAACTTCTCCTTCTTCATCAGTTCACAATTCGATTCTGCAATTTTAAAGTCAAATTCTTTTTTCTTCCGACCGAGAGTTGATTCAGGTAAAAGAACTTTTTTGTTTTCTTGTTCTGTTCTATTAGGCTTTTGCTTTCATGCAATCGAGTCCGTGTTTTTGTCGGATTGTTCTTTGTGGCGAAGAGAATTTTGCTGGATGTGATTTTACTATCGGTTTGCTAAATCAGATTTTACTCATGACTGATCATATTGGTCCACAAAATTTACAATTGTAATAAACATAATGTGATGATGCAAATAGAAACAGTGATTGATTCTTTCAAAACTTTCATGGAGTATAATTGCAGGACATGAGATGTTTTTGGTATTTGTCAATTTTTTTGAATGTCATCATCAAATTATAAAAGCGAGCATTTGCTTGTTTTTGGTTTGATTGTAGGGTATCTGAATCAAAGGGCTCTTTAGGGTCCAAAGATGGCTGAATCAACAGAAGATAATGGAGCTTTATTTCCCATTTTCATTTTGACCATGATCGCTATTCCATTGGTGCCTTATACATTTCTGAAGCTAAGCCGCGCGTTTTCGAAGAAGCAAAGAAGCATACATTGTCAATGTCTGGAATGTGATCGTTCAGGGAAGTACAAGAAATCCTTTTTTCATAAGGTCAGTTCTTAGTTATTCTCTTCTGAAAAAGTGTTAAAAATAATAAATTTAACTTGTTGATTTTTTGTCTTTTGTAGATGTCTAACATCACTTCATGTAGTAATGTGACAATTGTGTTACTCTGGTGTGTTATGATCTTCTTGATTTATTACACCAAGAACATTAGCCGTGAGGTAAAATTATCTCTCCAAGCTTAATCAAAGATTGCTTATGGTTACGGATTTCACTTGCTTAGTTCATTTTTCTTGGATAAATATTACAGAGTCAGCTCTTTGAACCATTTGGTATACTTGGCTTAGAACCTGGTGCTACAGATTCAGAAATCAAGAAAGCGTATAGAAGACTCTCTATTCAATACCATCCTGATAAAAATCCTGATCCAGGTTGAAAATGCTTACTGGTTTTTCTTCAAAATCATTTTTGTCGTAATGTGCATTGCTGATGATGTGTGTATTGTAATTATGCAGAGGCCAATAAATATTTTGTGGAGTCTATAGCTAAAGCTTACCAAGCTTTGACTGATCCGGTATCCCGTGAAAACTTTGAGAAGTATGGTCATCCGGATGGTAGACAGGTAATTATGATATAGGCCTCGACTGTTTGTTTGCATTTATATGTTATAGTAGCTTGTTTTCTTTTAATGAAACAACAGCCTTTAGTATTTGAAATAAAACTCAGTTGTAAATTGTAACTGCAAAATGTCAAATGCTATATGAAAGAGGCTTTTGCGTTGTCTTGTGTTTTTGCATCGCACGTGGTTTTTCTATTTTAGTCACTTCTTAGAAACTGAAATTTTTAAAAATGTGATTAATGCAGGGTTACACATTGGGAATTGCTCTTCCTCAATTTATCTTAGACATGAATGGAGAATCCGGTGGTGTTTTGTTGATGCTTACAGTTTGTCTCTGTATACTCTTACCACTTGTGATTGCCTCAATTTATCTCTGGAGATCATCAAAATACACCGGGAACTACGTCAAGCTTGAAACTCGTCAAGCATATTTCGAATTAATGAAAGGCTCTTTAACTTTAAGCCAAGTTATGGAAGTTTTTATCCAAGCAGCGGAATACAAAGAGATTCCAGTTCGTAAAACCGATGATGAGTCTCTGCAGAAACTCTTTACATCTGTCAAAAGTGAGCTAAATCTAGATCCTAAGAAGTTGAAGCAAGATCAAGCTAAGTTTTGGAAACAGGATCCTGCAACAGTCAAGGTTGATTCTGTTATATCACACTAGTAACAGAAAGTATTTGGATTGAAAATTGCTAACTTGTTTTTCCATTTTTTGCTTGTTTTCTGTAACAGACTGAGCTTTTGTTACAGACTCAGTTAACTCGTCAATCTTCAGTTTTGCCTCTGACTCTTCAACCCGATTTCAAGCGTGTGCTAGAGTTTGCACCTCGTCTCCTTGAAGATCTTATGAAGGTTTTATACATATTCCCATCTCTCTCTCTCTCTATATATATATATGAATATATATTTCAGCTTATTACAAAGTTGATATTGATAATGACCTGAAACTCCTATACTAGTCTAGTCCTACATAAGAAGGGAAAAAGATTTTGACTGTTGTGTGATGACATTATAATGTTATGATATGTTGAATTTTCCGCAGATGGCAGTTATACCCCGAAATGAACAAGGGCATGGATGGTTAAAACCTGCACTTGGAGTAGTTGAGCTATCTCAATGCATTATTCAGGCTGTTTCTCTTAGTGGAAGGAAGCCATCATCAGAAGGAATTGCTCCATTCATGCAACTCCCTCATTTCAGTGACTCGATCGCTAAAAAGATAGCTTTGGAAGTTAAATCATTCCAAGAGTTTCAAGAGCTGAGCTTGGAAGAACGTTCCAAACTGCTCAGGGAGGTTGCTGGTTTGTCGGAAACTGATATTCAAGACATTGAGAAAGTGTTGGAAATGATACCGTCTCTGAAAGTAGAAGTCACTTGCAAAACAGTAGGTGAAGAAGGCATTCAAGAAGGTGACATTATGACAGTTCAAGCTTGGATCACTCTAAAGCGTCCCAATGAACTCATAGGCGCGATTCCTCACTCGCCTTACTTCCCTTACCACAAGGAGGAGAACTTTTGGGTTCTTCTTGCGGATTCAAACAATGTCTGGTTCTTTCAAAAGGTTAGTTTCTTGGATGAAGCTGGAGCTATAACCGCCGCATCGACTGCTATTAGTGAAACCATGGAAAGTTTAGGTGCAAGTGTTGAGGCACAAAGTAGTGCAATAAAAGAGGCTGTTGAGAAGGTCAAAAGTGGGTCAAGGCTGGTAATGGGGAGACTCTTAGCACCTAAAGAAGGTACTTATAACTTGACTTGCTTCTGCCTAAGCGATGCTTGGATCGGCTGTGACCAGAAAACATCACTGAGAGTCGAGGTCTTGAAAAGAACGCGTGATGTAGAGGGTGAGAATGCAGAAGAAGGTTTGGAGGAGGATGAGGAAGATGACATTGAAGAGGAGGATTATGAAAGTGAATACAGTGAAGACGAGGAAGATAAGAAGAGAGGATCAAAGAAGAAAACAAACAAGAAGGATACTAGTTCTGATGAGTCTGGATCAGATGAAGAGTGAAAAACAAAAGACTTTTACAGTTTATGTGTCTGGAGTAAACTTCAATCTGAAGTACAGTAGTTATTGTCTTCAAAGCTTACACAGTGATACTCGCAAGACTTTTAAAGTTTGTGTTTTTTTGCTTAGTTTTTCATAGTCTTGTGATGTGAATTTTTTTACATTGGTCGACTCTTCAGTGACTTTACTAAGCTCTTTAACCTCAAAAATCTCACTAACATTTTTGGTCTTGTTTCGGCATAATCCCAAGCTCAGTCCAAGAAAATGCTTCTCCTTCAATCTCTTTGCCTGACATGGCGCAAACTGGTAGATACAACCTTTAAAGCTAATGAAGCAAACACTTGAAAGTCAAGAAGAGTCCAAATGATCAAGACAGGGTTCTCTAGAAGTTCTAATTTGTCCTTGCTTATCACCTAAAGGCTCATTTTCTTCTTCTTCCTCCTCTTCACTGAGATCCTCCCCATCTTGGTTTGCTTCCTCATCTGACAACAATTCAGATTTACTTTCAATCTCATTATCACTCTTATCTTCACTACTTACGCCACCTTCACCTTCGCTTAGCTCATTTAACTGCTTTGCCTTGACCTTAATGCGTCTTCCTTTGATATATTTGAACTCATACTGTGGTGGAGGATATTTCTTCATCAGTTTCTCATACTTATCCATCATCTCAAGTTTTACAAACACCTTTCCAACCATAGCCACAATCGAAACGTTCGGTTTCACTCCAAGCTCCTCCATGTCAGCAAATACCTGAGGAAGAGAAAAACAAATGAACCAAGAACTAATCTTTCGATAGTTTAAGAAGCCTTTTGTAGAGTACCTCGAAGACCTTGTGGTGCATATCTCTTTTGTAATATATAGAGACCATTTTGTTGAAGAACTTTCTTGGAGTTCCATCTAAATGCTCCATGAACAATTTGTTCCACAATTCCTCAGCTTCGTCAATCCGATTATCTTCCGCTAAAGCATTTAATAATGAGAAGTAAGTTCCCATTGTTCTTCCTTGTCCTTTGCTCAGCATCCATTTTGTCACCTATTAAAACCCAAAAACCTTTGATTCACTTGACTAAAATTTACCAGAAGCTTGAAGAAACCAGAAACGAAACTAATCACAATACCTGAATAATCTTCTTCCATTCTTTCTGGTCTTCGAGTATAACTAATGCCTTCTTGACTATAATAAGAGGGAACTCTAATTCCCAAGCAATGAAGGAATCAAGCGCTCCGTAAACTTCTTCTTTGACATTCGACAATCCTTTTATCTACAGATACATTGAAAAATTTCATCATCTCAGTACATTTCCATAAACTTGACTCTAAAACAGAATGCAGAACACAGAAACATATCATTGGACATGTCAAAAAGAGAAAATTACACAAGCAATCATTTTAGCAGCCTTAGAGATAGTTCCAATCCTCTTCCTTGTTTTCCATACTCGAGGAGATCTCGGTCTCGGACCTCTCGCCGCACAAACCTTAAAATTCCAACACAACAGGTAAAGAAATGAGAAACTGTTGTGATAATAAGAACATAACTCTTAGTTCAGACTACTAACCACAACATTGTTAGGCTTTCTGGAGAAGAGTTTAGTTGATTCCTTTGCTTGAGGAAGATAAGGCAATGAATATCTCAAGCAAAGCATCCTGAATTTATCAAAGACAAAACACAAAAATTTCACTTTTAAAGTCCACAATTCATAAACAAACAACATAAATTCCAAGAACTGAAAATCATTTATAACATATAACCATATATACATAAATTTCGAAAACCAAAGCTTCGTGTTCTCGAGAATCGAAAACTTACCTTTGGTTCGTCTTCTTCAAACTGTGTCTTTGATATTTGCGCTCCTCTCTGTCCTCAATTTTGTTACTCTGGTTTTTTTTCTCATCCAAAACATACGAAACGCTGCGTTTTTAAAGTAATGGATAATGCCCATTAGCCCGAGAAGTTACACCAGGCCCACTAACATGAAAAGCTTGACCCGTGAGCCGTGACCGTCTCTATTGACTCTCTTTCCCCATTTCGGTTCGCTTCTTGCATTTGAAATTTCTCTATCTCTCTCAGGTAATTATACTTTCATATCGGTCTTTGATTAGGGTTTTTGAATCTGGAATTGATGATTCTTAAACCCATTCGTTGTTGCAATCTTGTGGTTTCTCCTCAAGTCTTTGTTAAATTGGCAAAGTCGATCTTCTCCTAACTCGTGACGCTGATTTAGTTAGATCCGAAATTTCAGATTACTTTTGGGAATCATTGTATTCAAATTGGTTATTTCTGATTTCTGGGTGAAGTTAATCATTGTATTGGCTTCAAATGTTTCATTCTCTTGCTATTTCAAAATCAGGGTTTATATTGTTTCCTTCTGGGTTTTGAGCAGAGAAGTGAAAGATGTGATTTTTACCGTTGGTTACAAGAAATTAAGAGTTTTTGTGTTGGTTGTTTGTTGCAGAAGTAAAAGATGCATCCTCCACTTACACCACATAGGCACCCAATGTGTTTAGAGGTGAGTTTATGTTCTTTTGTTCTCTCTCTTTCATTGTATATATTTATCATGCTGATTCTTAGATTTTTGGGTTTCTGAATTATGTTCCTTTGTAGTGTCTCTATTGTGTTGGGTTTTAAACTTGATTTTTAGAGAATATCCTTAGTTTGTGTTATCAGTAGTCTAGTAATAGTGTATTAGAGCGTAATTGTAATTCGCTTCTGTAAATCTATGCAATTGGAGTCAAGCTCGTCTTGTGTTTAGTTCTGACTTCATCTTTAGAGGATATACTCAGTTCATGTATCAATTTTAGAGCTTGACTCAGCGGAGATGGGAGTATGATTGTGAAGTTGCAATGCGGTTTGAACAACTGAAATGCTTTTGGCAAGAGAAAACCTTTTGTTAATTTTCATCGGTAAAAAAACCATGTTATTCTTACTAGTTCTTCTATATGTCGTACATGTATATTAGATAATTGAGGAGTTTCAAAAGTGTCATTTAGATCATCCCATTGGAAAATTCTTTGGAGACTGTACAGAGCTTAAAGTAAAGCTTGATCGATGTTTTCGCCAGGAGGTAAGTTACTATATTAGCCAACAAAGTTTTCATTTTTTTTGAGGTTAATTCGCATTGTCTTAGAGATATCTTACTATATTTTGCAGAAAGCGGTGAAACGGAAGGTAAATTTTGAAAAAAGCAAAGAACTACAAGAGAGACTGAAAGCTATGAGAAAAGAAGAAACGGCAGAGACCTGAGCATTGTTGGAAACTAATGCGAGAAAGAACATTATTTATTTCGAAAGAACTCTGATCATAAATCGATTGAGGAAGAAGAGTTCTAATGTACGTTTAACCCGTAATGTAGCGGGGAAGCATGGTGTTATACATCTATTGAGTAAGGTTTAGCGATTGAAATGAGGCGGTTATTGCCTATTCGAGTGTAAGGCTAATAAGCTTTATCATCCACGACAAACATGTTCTTGCACAGTTTGCTCTGTTTATGATATTAAGAAAATAGTTTTGCATTATGACTCTGAAAGTCCCCTTACATTGGGTCAGCTTGGAAACACGATTGCTATTGTACTTCTCAATCGTCTCTTTTGTTCTAGGAGCATGTCCCATAAATCCTCAAGCTTCGAGCTTTTTTTTTGTATTTCAATTAGCCATCAAATCCACAAATTTTAAAGACTGGAACAGTGGAAACTCGAATTTGAGATTTTTATTAGTCTCCAAAACCATATAATTCAGTAAGAAGTTTACTAAAGGGCCACAAGAACTTCAGGACGCAAGTAAAGTCTACCCAAACTTAGCTAAAAAGCTTAAAATACAAAATTAGTATCAAAGTTTAAAATTTAACATGTGAATTCAGATTATTATTGAAATTTATGTTTCAATATTTAATAAACTGGGTAATTTTTGTTGTCATTTATGTAACCATCTAATATGTTTTGATTTGGTTCCAATTGGTTTTAGTATGATTCGGTCTTGAACCGGTAAATTTCCAATTTTTTTAATTTGATCTCGTATTAGAACTTTTGAATTTATTTTTGCAAATAAACTATATCGTTCTAATTTGGACAACCAATTTTAAAAATATTCTTGATTTATGAAAGCTTGGTTGTTAAAAAAAGGTCAAAGAAATTATGAAAATTTGTGAATATAAAACATTAGGTATGAACTTGTGTTTATTGAGGCAAAATTGGTTACACTCTGCATGGTCTCAAACATACCAAAGAAGTTTCTTCCAGAAGTCATCAGAAGGAGCAGGACTGAGTGATCAATTTATTTCACAAGTTCCAAGAAACAAAAATAATCGAAAGATATTGACAAAAGAAGAAAAACAACAATAAAAAATTGTTTTATGCAGATATTTGGAATGAAGAAGAAAAAAAAGAAATGAATGTGATTAAGGAAGTCACCACGTATGAGCCGACAAGGTTTCAGGGTAACGGTTATAATGTTGGATCTTATTCTAAGATCATCACATGCTTTGTTTTTTCTTTCTTCTATTTCTTCTTTGTCTATGATTTGTTGGACCAATCCAAGGCCATATGTATTCTTTTACTTGGGTCGATTTATTGTACCACAAAATATTGAACCAATGGGTGATAGTTTAGTAGGTTTTTGTTCAGATGATCTAAGTTTGAGGTTAATTCTTTAATGCATTTATGTTGTTGTTGTTGGAGTTTCTAGACAATGAAATCACATGCAAATATTGTAATATCTACGATACATCAGAAGATGGTCTAATATATAATCTAACAAAATTTGTGAAAAAAAATTATAAAACCAAATCCGTGAGAATTTAACATTCTAGTTTGAAATGAACATTATTATACTAATGGACGAAGTTGCATGCTCTTGTATAATACTTATGCGCTACCTATGAGATTTTTATATGATCTTAAATTATATATTCATTTGAGCATTTTTATGTAAGAATCATATATGGTGTTAAAGATTAATTGTTTGCTGGTTAAATATATCATTTAGCTTATAGCTTTTCTCAATACTTTTATGCTCCCTCAGTTTTTTAGAGTTTCCACATATATATATGAAGAATAAAATTAATAATTTTTGAATTTTACAGTTTTAGATTATCAATTAGTACTTCTTGAATTTTGATAAAATATTAAAAAAAGTTATAAAATTTATTTTTATAAAATGGACGGAATATCATAAGACCATCTCCCCGCTATAGAGATCTTAGATTTGGAGAAGTTCTTATATTAGAAAAACCTATATTATATTGGAAGGATTCTCAAAAATTGAAACATTGAGGGTGGGTTCTCAACGTATGACTTATACTAAAAAATAATATACTAAAAAAATTTATAGAATTTATTATTATTTTAGAACTCCATTAAGAAAATGTTGATGGGGATGCTCTAATACTAGCGGGATAGTTTAATAATACAAATGCTTACACTTAAACCACAAAATGCTCTTTTGCTCAAGTATGTTTAACAATGTCATGGTGGTATATACTGTATGTAGAAATAGCTCAATGATAATGATCACATACACTGCTACAACAGCGAATAACTTTACAATCATAATAAAGTTTGTTTTTTTTAACACGTCCATAATTACTTATCTTCATTCATAATAGAAACCAAACAAACAACTAAGCTAAAATAATTTTATTTTATAGTGAAGAGACCCTCGTTAAGAAGTACTCCCATATTCATGTTTTCTCTTTGTTTTTTGGGTCAACAAACTCACATTCATGTTTAAAATGGATATTTCATGTAGTAGACTACGTGTGCGGCCAAGATATTAACCCTTCTATATATTATAATTATATTTTTTTTTTTTTGACAGATATTTTTTTCTGATTGCACCACAAAAAGGAAAAAGATATTTTCTTCGTACATAATATATATTGAATTACAGATATAGAAACTATAAGAATATAGGACATGTGGCCTTTCCAATCTGTGTATATTAATGAACCAAGTATCCTCCTTATGGTCTAGGCACGTTACTGGTGAATGTGGGTCACTTCGCATCGGATTTGTTAGAATCCAAGAATATGCACTACTTTGAACTCCCCATGATATGATAATAAGTTTTCCCAAAATCAGTAAAGACACTACTATTTCGGGTAAATCAATGGAATTTGCACTCCTAAAACCACACAAAACTTTACAACCAGACCCTTGAAAGCGAATGCTTGTCAAATGCATCACTTGTTGTTATTATTCTGATGCATGCATGTACGCTGTAGCTAAAAGTTCTAACGGAGTGAATAAAAGATAGGATTGTAACACAGTAGCTTGTGTTGTCGGTTGTCTATTTTTGGAAACAAATAAAATAATTAGATAGATTGTTGAGCTAACACCATTTAGGTATCAAATTATCACCAACAAACTATTAAAATAATCAAGTGTTGGTGGATTAATGAGGAAGAGTCGTTGTATGAATCCATGTTAGGTATTAATTCTGTTTAAATGTTGAAGTATCAAACTCCTCCTGTTTGGTTAGTCGAAAAATAGTGTAATGTTTCAAACCTATCATAAAATATGATGAATGATTACAACTACATTTATCTTGGAGAAATTAGTCAGATGTAAAAGTTTGGATCACTTCCTAGTTACAAAGAAAAGTAAAGAAAATATAAATATTAAGACGTTCAAACTTCACAACCAGTCATTCTACCGAAACAAAAATAATTAAAGAAAGTACTTACATTTGATGTGTTACAGTTAAAAAGAAAAACAAAATACTTACCTACCTACAAAAGACTCTTCAAAATTCTGAAATTTGTTTTATATATGTTTATATATGAAGCAAATAACCTCTTGATTAAGAATATAAAAAAAAATGCAAACCACAAACCACTAATTCTTCATGCTTACAACCTAAAGAAATGCATATATGGTTAAACCCATAGCCGACCCTGAGTTTTAGAAGGCTGCAAGCTAGGGAAAACAAACAAATTCGGTAAAATGTAGTTATAAGGACTTGAAACACTAAAAAGTGTAACAACTATACCACTAAACTCAATAAACATTTAAGAAATGTCACTAGAAGAACATGAAACACTAAAGAGCATAACAATTATACCATTAAACTAAATAAACATATATACAAGAAAAATTGGCCAAAATTATTTTAAAAAATAATTGGCCGCAAACACATGCTGGCTTGCTGGCCTCAGAGCCACCACAAACCATAGCTAATTTCTCAAATATATGTGATTACTTGTGACTATATATGATAGATAACCAAAGTCAAAATTGTGGTGGACTAGCCACGAATTAATTAACTAAAGATTTCTCTATAACATGTTTAAATTTTTAGTAAGGAAGTAATACTTTTATATATATATATTTGGGATTCTTACACAAATATACCAAAATTTCAATTCAACTCTAAAACTACCCTACTTTTTTCCACCACTCCAAATTCCACCACTTTCTCTCCATTCTCTCCCTCTTCTCACCATTTATTCACCATTTTGCCATTATCATTTAATTATTTTTATTTTTTTCGAAAATAAAAAAACCCATAACACCCTCATCTCCTTCACTTATTTACAAGAATGTCATTCTCCTCCATTTTTTCAACCTCCATTAACAACCAAAATTGAAACTTTTAAAGCTCACCCAACCACAATTGAACCTTTTAAATGCAACTACACTCTCTTACAACCTCTAATTCACAATCTCAACTACAATCTCATCCAAAAACCTCTCTAATTTTGAATTTCGAAATTTCAAACAACAAAAAACTTCACTTTTCTGGCGAAACACGACGGCGGAGCACTCGTTGGTGGTAGAGAATCATTAGACTTGTCGGCACAACCTCTCATCGGAGCTTGAAAATGAGATTTCCTCGATTTTCACTTGATTTCGTTGATTTTCAGAAAAAATGCAGAGAGTAGACTGACAGTGTAGTCTACTTGTCCACGTCATGGGTACATTTGCAATCGAAAATTTTCAAGTAGACTGCGGATGAAGTCTACCGTATCTCTTTTGAGAACAAAAAAATAGACAAGAAGACTTCATACATAGTCTACTTTTAAAAAGGAGTAGTTTTGCAACTGACCCAGTCAACGACGGTAGTTGACCCAGTCAACGACTTTAGTAGACTGCACCTGAAGTCTAAATATTTTTCACGTCAATTCTTTCCCCCAATTAGGGTTTATGAATGTAGAAAGTATTTATATATGGAGCAACATTTTTAGGTTTAAATTTCGTTGGGTTAATAGTTTGGTTTAGGTTTCATTAATTTTCGGTTTAATCAAACTACCATTTTCTTCAAATTTGTTTAGAAACCTAAAAATTATCTATGCTTGTTTAAATTAATACATTTTTATGCAAATCTATTTTAAAAATATGAAATTGGCCTATTGTTTGTTATTTATAATTTTCAGGTACCTTATTAATTTTTTTTATAAATTTATGATTAAAATATAAAATATATTTAGATAGTAGACTCCATATGAAGTCTGCATCCTATTGAGTAAACTCACAAAATCTCCCTCCAAAATTGCTAAAATATCCCGCCAAAATATTCCGCCAAATTGTCAAAATATTTTGAATTTAGCAGACTGAAAATGATGTCTACTTCTGTAAGATATTTTTCTCAAAATTGATTTGAAACCTAAATTATATATGTTTGTTCAAATTGATACTTTTTTGTGCAAAACTATTTTTAAATGATGTAAATTGGCCTATTGTTTGATATTTATATTTTTCAGATACCAAATAATTTTTTAATAAATTTATAATTTAAATTCAAAGTGTGTACTCACTCCGTAGACTGCATATGAAGTCTGCATCTCATTTCGTAGACTACAAATGAAGTCTACTCACTCGACGGGGGCAAAATGGTCTTTCACGCGCCGCGTTTTTTGTTTGTTCATCTGCTTTTCACCCCTAAAAATGGTACTTTTGCTTTATCTTCAAAATGGGTGGTAGTTTTGTATTTCAAAATGAATTTTGGTATATTTTTAGCAAAAACCCCTATATATTTTAAGTTACGTAACTCTAATGTTTTTGCCATCTGCATATCTAATCCTATTACTATACATATCATTTCAAATCTTTCGAATAAACAACTCTACAAAAAATAACTCTTACGGTAAAATTCTCGCCACAACTAAGGGATCCACGATAGACGTTTCCACGCTTATGATGAATAGTTCTCTCCGTTACACTCGAATTACACTCGAACCACTTATATCATTCTAAAATCTCCAATAACCATATATCCTTTTAATATGTAAAAATTGTATTATATGAGACTCGAAACTCAAAACTTACCAAAGGGGCTTTCACACTTAGTTAAACTTGCTAAAATTAATATGCAGGTAAATGACGCTAGCCAGTGCGTCACATGCATTTCCTTTGTACTATTTAATAGACTAGTACTACTCTATGTATGCCAAAACATGTTAACCTTGGATTCCTCCCTCAGCTGATATATTTATCATGTGATTAATTGGACGGCTTTAACTAGTTGAGGTTTTGACCAACCATGACCAAGTGTTTGGATCCACGTGAGGGTTATTCCTGAGTAATTAAAGTCTGTCGAAACTTAAGTTTTGGCTCCCAAATTTTTCGCATTCTAATGGCCCCCGAAATTTATTGGTCTGGTTAAGAAAGTTTTTTTATATGAATTGATTTTAAGAAAAAACAACCATGATCTATATTCATATCTATAATCATGGCTCTCATTTTTTTTTTTTTCAAACCCCCATAATTTCAGAGACACCTGATCCAGATATTTAAAATAAAATTCAACCTGGAACAAGATTTATTCAAGCTTACCTACACCCAACCCTAGATGTCACTCGCACAATCACACATTTTAGTTTGTACTATAATATATATTTTGTTCCTAAGTACAAAAAAGTGGGAATCACATTTTATTTACGTATTAAGAAATGTTTTGTACGATGTTGTCTTTCGTGATGATTTGATTTAATATCTGGTAAATGATGTGACAAGAATCGTACACTTGAGAGATTCCATTTAGATTATTTTCCATTTCTAAGGATACAAATTCATAATGATATATATCTTGGCCGACTTTTAAATTCTAATAAATGGATATTTAATTTGATTAGACTGATCGTATGGGTTTAGCCGACAAATATAGATTTTTTTTTTTTGTAGAAAATTAATTAAGGATAAAACTTTGATTTGGTCATTTGGTTCTTGTTCCTCCAAGTCTCTTCATCCAATTCCCCAAAATGCTCACACCATAATAATAAATATGACCAGTTTATCATCAACATACGGGTAGATTCTATACTTGTATGTCTCTTATATGTTGGAACACAAGTCATACACTTGATGAGTAAACATTCATTAAGAAAGAACAACAATTAAATGAAAACTGATTTTTCTTTTTTTACTTTTTTTTGGACATGCAGCTTATATCATATAAATCAAATTAGTTTGGTAATCTAAACCAGGGATATAAAATGTTTATGTGAGTGAAAATCATTTGCAATAATCTACCTAGTATCTTTTGTTGAATAATCTTTTAAACGTGTTTAAAAGGATGGATTCGATCATAGCTATTTATAATTTCTATGATGCATATGGAAGGCTCGAAATGATACAATTTTCAATATTAATGTATGTCAATATATACAAGAAATACTAACCTTGGGAGAGAGTGAGACAACCAAATGAGATGTAGCTCAAATTAATTAAGAAATTCGAGGGAGGAACAAGACTATAGACCTCGAAGCTCGATTATTCTAATTTTCACTAGTCTGAATTATTTCGTTGATGAAAGCATGGAAGAAGTCAAATATTTTTGCAATTTTAATTTGATTTTTTTAGGAAAAGTGTTTAAGGGTCTCTCACCAAAAACTAAAAGCATGTTTGCGTTTTCCTTTATAGGTATTATAATTTCTTACCGGTTATTGTAATTCAGAGATTGAAGGTATCTTAGTGAGTTTATCATGTCGAAGAAACGAAACAAGTACAATGAAAATACAAAAAAATAAACTCATAAGAAACCAATGAATGAGATACTTGCAATCGGATAATTGGTTCAATCTTTTTGTGACAAAATTCAGTTAAGCTCATTGCTTCAAATTTAATTACAAATTTCATGTTTTTTATTTTAATTATTTTAAAAAATCTTATGTTAAAATTAATACAGTAATATTACACTGGCACAGTTTTAACTAGCTAGTATAATTTTATGTGATGACACAAGAATTAATACAAAGTTTCATTAATTTATTCTTCAAAATAGTGAAAACTGGCCTCTTTTGGTCTGTCACCGACCAATGGAGGTGAAAACTCAAAATAAGTTTCTTAACGTAAATTATATAAAAAATAGTTCTATAATATTAGCGAGATACTCTATGGATATCACACCAACGTGGATGATTTAATATCTCCAATCTAATCGTAAAAAAAAAAAAAAAAATCCATAGTAAGTTCATAAAATTATAAATATTTAGAGGTCACCAAATATGAAATATGTATACATTATTAATTAAAAAGTTTTAGAACTTTAATGTATAATCTTCTGATTATGATCTAGAATCAGTTTTTTATGATACTTCTTAAAACGTATGTAATTTCTTCCAAGCATTGATTCAAATTCAGATTCATATTTAGATAGCGATTGACCCTCTTGTAAAAAAGTACCTCTGCAACCAAATGCAATATCAGAACTTGGTACATTTTCTTGGGATGATTATAATATATTCATATATAATCATATTCTTGGAACCACTATATTTTATACCAGGACAAATATTATAAACCTATATTGATATGTATGTTGCATATATAGTGAGATCGTACGTCAAGATCTTGGCATGCAATGAATTTTCTTTTATGACTGTCGACAGTTTCAGTCCAGATGCATTTGATGTTCACCCTAATTGTAGGGGTGACCCATTTAGTGAAAAAGAGTTTAAATGAAATGATTTGGTTACCTATGTCACTTATGTATACTTAAATGAAATCACTTGCCTGAAACAACTCCGCAGTTAAGCGTGCTTGATCTAGAGTGAGGGAAGGGTATGTGACCTCCTGAGAAGTGATTCACGGGTCCGTGCGAGTAAGGATAAAACACAGGAAAATGTTACCTGGTGATTGCAAGGTCAGTAAATTAGTGGTCGGACCATCTAGAAAAGTAACGCACCGACCGTTGGACAGTGGTGGGGCCCTTGAGCCCGGTGTAGGAATGGATAACCCACTGGTAGGGGCGGACGGAACGTTACAAGTGGTATTTGAGCCTGGGAAGTCAAACCGGTTCTGTTCCGGGAGGCTGTCCTGGGGCTTGGGGTTAAGCGCCGCTCCGGTTGTGATTTAGAGCGTCAGAGATAAATGAGATGTAGAATTCAAGGAATAATTCCTGTTAAAGTGGGGGAGAATGATTTAAATGAAATGATTTGGCTACATATGCCACCAAAGTATATTTACCTTTTCCGGTCACTTGCCTGAAAAAACTCCACAGTTAAGCATGTCTGAGCTGGAGCGATAAAATGATGGGTGACCTCCTTGGAAGTGATTTACGGGTCCGTGTGAGTGAGGATGAAACACGGAAAAATGTCATGTGGTGATTGCAGGATCAGTAAATTAACTGTCGGGCTACCTAGAAAAATAATGCACCGACCATCGGATAATGATGGGACCATGAGTCCGGTATAGAGATGGGTGATCCACTGGTAAGAGCGGACGTGACGTTACACTAGTGGTCGTTAGTTCGTGGGATGAAACCATATAAATTTTTCTGGTTCGGAAATGCGGGGTATACGGACTTCTACCTATAATCTTTTAGTATTTTTCAGAAAAAAGGAAATAAAATATCAATTCTAACATTATATATGAAAAGACTAATTTTATTTTCGGTAAGGTGTCCAAGACAAGAGAGTTCGAATTTTCTGACCCAGAAAATATAAAATTCGCGTCAAATCATATAATATATCGTTTTCAGAGAGTTACTAGAACTGATATTTTTGAGATGAGCGATGAAAACTTGAGCTGCCATGCAAATAAATAAACATAAATCTAAAAAGTGGTAGAGCCGACAATGCTAGATTCTATGGGTTACATCACCATTATCATTGCGAACGATTGGACTGGTTTATCAATTTAGATTTCCGACAACTCATTTTTCCTCGACCACATTCATACATAACTTTCACCCCTAAAAACAAAACAAAGTGGTAGCCGAGTCAACAGTTTTTAGCTATTTACACAACCAAGAGCTTTTGTTAGACATTAGAATTATCAGGGGTGGACATTCGGATATCCGTTCAATTCTGATTCAGTTTCTTCGGTTCTAATTGAAACCATACGATTTTCGATTTGGTTTTGGTTTGACCCTCCTTCATTTTGATTTGAATTAGATATTTTGAAGGATAACCAAATTGCAACCGAAAATCTTTTAGAGTCGGTTTGATTTTAGTACTTTCCACCCAAACTACTCAAAAATATCTAAGAACCTCCAATTTTTTAAAAATATTCAAAATATCCGATAATAACAATAAAAATAATTTTTTTGAAATGATACACCTAATTTTTATTATTTTTACTCAAATTATCCAAAAATACCCGTAACTATTCGAACTAACCTAATAAACAAAAAAAGTAACAAAGGAAAAAACATACTCAAACAACCTGAACATACACGAACTTATAGCAAAATATCTATGAATTAATTTATTTTTTGGATATTCAGATATCCATTCGTTCTCAGCTCGGATTCGATTCCGTTCTTGTTCTTCGGTTTTCGTAATCAAGGATCTATTCAGGTATTTTAACAAGAGAAATGCCCTCCAATACCACTAAGTCAAGTTTTTTGGACAAGAATATCATGAAGATTCAAAAGTTCCTTAAATACCATTTTTTTAGTAAATGGCATTGTTGATCTCTTATAATTATTAATATTATTTTTATATATATTATTAAATAATTTTTTTTTTAAAAATAATAATAATAAATAAAATAAAATATAAAAAAAATCGAAATTTTTTTTTCCAAACTTTTTTTTTTCCAAAAAGTATTTTTTATATATATATATTTTTTTTTTTTGAAAAAAATTGGAAATACTTGCTTATATTTAGGAATTCATTCCTAAGTGCTTTCTTAATATTTTTTTATGCTAAATATTTTTTTCTAATAGGTCTAAAACATAATACCATTTGTTTGATCTAGATGTTGACAATTTTTCTTGAAATGTGAAAATCATTAGCTAGCTCACCTTCAAATTATATATAATTCATTTTCTGTCAAAAGATTAATATACTAAAAAACCTATCGATTCATTCATTTCATACAAAATGGTAATTGTTATATATTCGTTTACGGAAAGAAAGAAAAAATTCTAAGAACCGTTTCTTTATGCTCAAGAATATGAAACCTGAAAAAGGATATAATAAAAAAAAGTTTAGCAAAACAAAGGATATTATAGAAGAAAAGTAAAACATTATAGGAAGAATTTGTGTAATAACCCAAAAAAATAAGAAAATTAAGAAAACAACAAAGATATCTAGATCCAAAGGTTGAAATTGTGCCACATATAGGAGGTTTGCTAAACTTTTTTTTAATTATATCCTTTTTCAGGCCTTCGATCTCGCGAATCCTTTGTTGAATTCGCGAGATCGAAGCCGGATGACCCACTATTGACTCTTGACTGGCTAATTAAAAAGGTAATTTTGGGTGGTCCTTTCTAAAATTTATTTGATGTTATCGCTTAATTAACACATCATTTTTTCCTAAAGATCAAACTATGTAACACAAAATAAAACTCCATTTCTGATAACCCTATTTGATAACCCTATATATACATCAAGCAAAAAAAAAAAAAGAATCATATGAACCAATAATTTTATCGAGAATAGTGTAATTTTTAAGAAATACATTTTCCGTCATTTTTTTACTTTTAGTGGCAGTGTTTGTGAGCTGTATATTTATATGATTGGTAGTAAGCATTAATAACCATAATAGTCTGCAAACACTGCATTTCTACACCTTAATATACGAGTTAATGAAATGTTATTTTGTTGCTTTAGTTATGAATTTATTGATTATACTTGAACATCATTATATATAATTTGCGAAAATCTTTCTCATTAGTAGTATATTTTAATTTATGTTGTTTTGATTAGTGTTTGTGATGTAGCTCTATACGTCATATAAAACGTATTAGTCCACAAATTAAACAAATATTGCAGGATTGTGATAAAGGTATAGATGAAAAGAACACACAAAAAATGAAAAGTCTCGAAGTAATTATAGCGAAAATGACATGTGGGCTAATGAGCAAAGTGCCTTCTTAGGCTTACACATATCATTACTTTCTTGAAAACACTATTTTTATCTATATTCATATCCACGTTTTTTCGTTCGGATAATAACCAAATTAAAAGCGTCGAAGCCAAGAAAAAGGAAGAAGAAAAAATCGTCGGTAGTCCCTAATTGTTTCTTTTTGGCTCTCAGCCTCTGAATGGATACAATGCAACAAATAGTGCAAAACGTTTCTTTTCTTTTTATAATCAAAAGATTCCCACTAATTTCTACGATCGATTGAACTTTGTTTTTGAGTATTTCATATTTTTTTTTATATAACCAAGGAGTGATTCGATTTTTTATAATCCACATATCCCAACTAATCCCTTCAGAATGAGTATGATTGTCGAGTAATTTACTCACTAAATTTTCTAATGGATCTAACTGTGGAACCATTTCGACTAATCAAATGAGATTTGTTAGATAATTCCGAATTTGAGAAAAATCGATCTATGACCTAGATCTACGATATTACTAGGAACCACTAGATCACCACCATTTTGTTCTACAAAACCATTATATGATTGGTACTTAGTAAAATGAAAGTAAATGTTTGATAATATTCAGTATTTTTTTTCTTTGAGGTATCTTCACATCTAGTAACTTCTATTTTAAAATGTGAATTTATTTATATCTAAGAGTCGATGCCTAGCTATGAAACTTAAGGTTATTAAAAGAAATATATATATATATATATATATATATATATATATATATATATATAACTAATCAAAACAAAATTTGTAATTTTTTTCCTTAGAACATGTTTTGAATACAAACTCACCAAACATGTATTTAATTTAGAGATAATATGGCTAAAATAATTAGGAGACAATTTCAACATATTTATTGATTATATTAGTGGTTAAGGATGATGTGAAATTTATTTAGTTAAATTCTTAAGTTCAATTCTCATAAAATTTCGTGGGGTGCAGTTGACTCCAAAACTCATATATGGGAATCTTATCATCAAAATATCTCTTGATTATGTGTAGATTTTACAGAAAATACAAGTGTCATTGTCAACTGCACCCCATGAGGCCAGTTTCGATTTTGTTGGTAGTCGATCCAAGCAAGTAATTCATACAGTAAAAACATGTTTCAGAAAGTGACCTGAAAACTATACTTTACCAAACCAAGGGACAATATCGGCCGCTTATTCTGATGTTGGTGCCAAGCTTCTGCGAAAGTAATACAATTAATTTCTTTTTTTGTTCATTTTTCTATTGTCTATAAAAAAAAGTATCAGCCGAGCTCAAGTGAAGTTTTGAAAGTGGTCATATATATGGCTTAAAAGTTGTTTTGGAACATGAGTTTTTTCGTGGAGTTAGTATTGGACTTTTCTAAGCCCATCCAAACTCTCCATTAGTATGATATTGTCCGTTTTGGGTTAAATCACTAAGCCCTCACGGTTTTTCTTATTGGACTCCTTTCCAAAGGNTATTGTCCGTTTTGGGTTAAATCACTAAGCCCTCACGGTTTTTCTTATTGGACTCCTTCCCAAAATGCCTCATACTAANGCCTCATACTAATGGAAGTGTTTCTTGACTTATATATTAGACCTCTTTGTCTAATATTTCCGATGTGGGACTTGGATTGATATTCCAACAGCTAGAACCAAGAACTCATGTTGCACAAGTTTATGCCATCTGACTACTATCAAAACTTCTCTAAAGAGCTCGAGTGATTGTTTCTTGAATCGCATTAGCCATTCACGATTTAACTAGCAACCTCATAAGTTGAGGTACATTATGACCAAATGAAGCCAAAAGGAATCCACACATCAATCAAAAATGATAATCAGTTCCATTACCCAATTTGGAAGTTATGAAACCTAAGGTTGGAGGGCTTCATTTTAAAATCTGTCTTCACATGGAACAAT
>OVAF01001261.1:11843-24145 GCA_900406245.1 Odontarrhena argentea | reverse complement strand
ATCTGATTCCGGTGCGTCCAAATGGTCCAAAGTAACCAAGGGATTAACTGAGCTTGTAACCAAACTATGGTTATTTTATACATTAGAAAAAAAATATAAGAATGCAAAATAAGAATTTCCCGAAAGCTCAAAATAAGACTATATCACCAATTAAAATTGAAACTACCCCTACACCACGATATTTTTTTGTTACGGTGCAGGTTAGTTCTATAAATCACCTTAAATTAAAACTCACTATACTTTTTCTATTTTGAAAACTTTATTACCAGTTACAAATTTTAGCAGGGAGGAGTCAATAAATAAGCAGGCCCGAGGTGGCCCAAAATACAAACACACAATACATGTCCGTTCTGAGATCTAATGCGAAAAAGTTGTGGCCTTGATTAATCTTCTTACAATTATTAAATTTTGTTAATAAAATAAAAAAATGATTGAAAACTCATGTTTGCTGTGGGCCTTACAGTTTTATTAAATTTTATGTACGTAGTGGTCTTTACAGTATTTTATATATTTTAAAAACTAATGATATAATTTGTAAGTTTATATTTTTTTAGAAAATAAAATGTTTTCCTCCATTCTGTTATAAATATCATACCAAAATTTTACTTTTGTTTATCAAAAGTATCTTTATTCTTGTATATTCAATAGAAAAAAGTTACTATGATTTATCTTAGTTTATTTGATCAGTTAATTAATGAGAGGGCAAAATTTAAATATGTGTTTGAAGTGTTTACTAATGAAACTGTTTTATATACCTCTAATATCGTAATATGTGTGAAAATGCTAGAATTATATATGTGAAATAGATGAATGAAAATGTGATATTATAATGGATGATTTGCAAACGATGTCATAAGAGGTAGGAAGAATGAGGGAGACAAATGTCATGTGAGAATGGGTGCACAATTTACGAAACGAAACATCTTCTTCCCATTTGTGATATTGCCCTTTCCCGTTGGTCTATTTTTTTTTTTGTTCAGTTTGGATAACAATAGTTTTTTATTCATATATTTTTTGTTCGCTTGTCTATGTCATTAAATAAAATAATAAATTAAAATAATAAAAGTTTAAATACATCCCAAAATCGAACATCAAGCATGATTAAACAAACCAATCATACAACACAAGACATATCTTTTCAAATCAAGATCATCATAATTCACCGAAACTATTTCATTCATTTTTGTACTGTAAAACCTAAAAATCACTAGCCATACTAATCATACAAGTGAAGAAATAAATAAAATACACCATATGCAACACACACACACACATATATATATATATATACATACAAATTGTTAATTTATAGGGTATTTGATCTTTAAATTAGAAATTTGTTATAAAAATTATAACAATAGTATCATTTAAATTAATTATTTACTTGGATTGCTCGTGAAGGAAATGTACCTGCGGACAAGTTATCAAAACTTCGTTTTCCTGATCATGTTTCCTATGTTTTCTTTCCTTTTATTCCCGAATGTATAACTCACGAGCTTCATCGTGATTACATTGTTTCGTCTTAATAAATTTAGATGACAAAAAAAAAAAAAAATTAATTTTTAAAAATTTATACCTTTGAACACATATGTGTGTCTATATATATTTACAAATAAATCTTGTTTATATTAGAATTATTATAGGTTTTTTTGGGTTCCATCGGTTTACTCTTTTTTTAATCAAACCATATATATATCGACGGTCTTCATAAAATCATATCAATAGGGTTAGTATGGTGTACCCAAAACTGAAAAATATTATTTATTTTTGGTTTGGTTCGGTTTGACCAAATTGGCAAACCCCTACTTTTATGGTTTACTAAGGTGTGACTAATAAATAAATTTATATTTCTCATAACAACACTTTAAAATATGATTAAAACAACTGAAAAGAATTAAAGAATATAACGAAAGAAAATAAATGTTAATTTAAAAATTTACAAAATCAAATTATGCATATTAAAAATTAGAAGATCAGATAATCAACTGAAAAACATGAGAGGATAAGAAAACCTACTTAGGAACAAAATAAATATGTCTTTATAACATAGTTTTAGTTTTTTCTAGTTTATTTTTGTTAGCTTTTTTTTAATATTGTCCCCTTTATTTATAATTAGGTAAACAAAATTCACAAAATGATTTATTTTTTATTAATTCGAAACCCACGCCCCCCCCCCAAAAAAAAAAGATTACGGTTTTTTACCGAACCGAAACCTATATATTTTTAGATTAGAATCCTAATGGATTATTGAAATAATCGAAACCAAAAAGAATAAACTTTAGTAAAGTTTGCTTCGATTTTCTACCCATTAAAAACATTATATATTTATGTGACACCAATTTAGTTCAGTTACTTTTAAAAATCGAAATTTGAGGTTCATAGTGATTTGGGAGAGGAAGTTTTTTTTTTTTTTTTATTGACAATATTAACTATGTATTACGTGGGTTCGATCCAAAATTATGGTATAGTGATAATACTGACATGAATTGATAGACTATAATTTTTTATCGAAGTTTTGGATTTATTAGTGAAATAATATCTTAAAAGATAGATGTGTTTTCCTAGTGGGGTTGTAACTACCCAAAACGGAGTAGAGAAATAAAATTCTTTCTAAAATGGAAAAATATGAGAATGTAAAACAAAAAAGACAAAAATATGAATATCTTCTTAGGATTAAGAAAGGGGCAAGTTGAAATTGTTTTTGGATCGGAAGGGGCAAGTGGCAAGTGGCAAGTGGCAAGTGGCAAGTGGACCTTCCTTTCCTTGTTTCAGTCTCAGTCACTATTTTTGTGTCTATCTTTAGTTTTTGGTTATATAATAACAGATAGAACGGGCGATAAAGTTTCGGGTTGGACTTTCTTCCGTTTCAGATTTAAAATATTTAAAAATTGACGTTTGTGACTTTATTCTTGACGTTTATTTGTCCAACATTATATAGTAGCATAACAAGTTTTAGTCCACTTGTCTAATTTCCAAATTTATTAGAAAAAAATAAAAGAAATTTTATTCTATATATGATATTTATATTATTAATAGAATAACAATTGTCAATAAAGTATGGTTATTTAATACATTAGAAAAAAAAAAATATAAGAATGCAAAATAAGAATTTTCTCGAAAGCTCAAAATAAGACTATATCACCAATTAAAATTGAAACTACCCCTACACCACGATATTTTTTGTTACGGTGCAGGTTAGTTCTATAAATCACCTTAAATTAAAACTCACTATACTTCTTCTATTTTGCAAACTTTATTACCAGTTACAAATTTTAGCAGGGAGGAGTCAATAAATAAGCAGGCCCGAGGTGGCCCAAAATACAAACACACAATACATGTCCGTTCTGAGATCTAATGCGAAAAAGTTGTGGCCTGGATTAATCTTCTTACAATTATTAAATTTTGTTAATAAAATAAAAAAATGATTGAAAACTCATGTTTCTGTGGGCCTTACAGTTTTATTAAATTTTATGTACGTAGTGGTCTTTACAGTATTTTATATATTTTAAAAACTAATGATATAATTTGTAAGTTTATATGTACTTTCATAGAAAATAAAATATTTTCTCCATTCTGTTATAAATATCATACCAGAATTTTACTTTTGTTTATCAAAAGTATCTTAATTCTTGTATATTCAATAGAAACAAGTTATGATTTATCTTAGATTGTTTGATTAGTTAATTAATCACGGCAAATTTTTAAATATGTGTGTGAAAAGTATACTAATGAGAGTGTTTTATATTTTTTTAATATGTTTGAAAATGCTAGAATTATATATGTGAAATAGATAAATATAAAAGTGATATTAAAATGGATGATTTCCAAACGATGTCATAAGGCCATTATTAATGGAGTCATTTTTAAAGTGTCTTCCCAATTATTAGAAAATTAAAAAAATGAAATATCAATAATTAATAACAAAAAAAAATTTCTAATTTATTATTAATATTTTATTTTTTAATTATTTTAGTAATTAGGAAAACATTTTTTTTTTTTGCTAAGAATTGGGAAGACATTTTGAAATTGTCTACGTTATTGATGTTCAATGATGCTTTAAGAATTGGGAAGACATTTTGAGATTGTCTACGTTAATCAGGCCCGATCCGTACATTTTCTATGCATAACAAAAAAAAAAAAATGTAATGCCTATTTACATTAATAACTATCGAACCCCATGCATTTAGAAGTTGAACAAAAGTAAATAAACCACTATACCATAACAAACTTTTCAAAATTTAATACCCTTCTAATGTAAATATTATTTGATCTCTAAAAACTTTTCCTCATGATGCTCAATGATGTTAATGATGCTCAATGATGCTCTAAGAGGTAGGAAGAATGAGGGAGACAAATGTCATGTGAGAATGGGTGCACAATTCACGAAACGAAACATCTTCTTCCCATTTGTGATATTACCCTTTCCCTTTGGTCTATTTTATCGGCGCCTCACATGCTTTCGTTATTTACGTCTTGATTCGTCTCTTAACCTTTATTTGTATAGTTACTTTTACGTTTTCGATTGGGATTAACCGATTAAATAAACAACATATTTTTTGTTTGTCAACTTTAACAATATTTTATTATTATATAGAGATCAAAGATATCTCTTCAAACTACATCCTCATTTATTCATTTCTTTTTTCTTATTCTTTGGAATCCCTTACTTCATTATAATCGTCAATCGTAATTAGAATATTTACTCCATACTTAAGATTAATCCTATTTTTACTCCATTTTGTAAAAATGATGTATATAGTTTGAGAAATATTTTCTAAAAGATAAGAGTTTATAGTAGAAAATGAATTGTATTACTGAAGTTTTTATTAATATCTTATATTACTCTGATATTTTATTTAGAAAAAATATCTCGAGTATAAAAGTTACGAAGTCATCAATTATAAATTCTAAAACAGAATAGGTGGAAAAAAACATATATATATATATATAATCCCACGTAATTTAGTTTATTCTAATCTCTTTTATATAAAATATATTAATTGATAGATTCATGTGAAAATATTGTTTTTTTTCTATAATAATTTAAAGCTATGAGAATACACATTTATAGTTATCTAACTCTCCATAGTGGGGATGAAGGCAATAAATTTTAATACTCTTGCCACGAAACTATACCCAGAATCAAAATTTGAAACCAATATCACAATGTTTTTCCTCATATACCCATTGATACATATTCTATATCTCCTACCTTCGTAATTCTTAATGTTTACTTTTATAATTAATATCTTTTTTTACTTTTATAATTAAAACAAATATTAAGAGTTATGAAGGTAGGATGTATAGAATATGTATCAATGGATATATGAGGAAAAACATTGTGATATTGGTTTCAAATTTTATTCTGGGATTTCGAATGTGATGGTAAGAGTCAATAAATTTTTAATACTATTGCCACTACACTAGATAACTTTACAAATGTATGCAAGTAAAAATAAAATATATAGGAATTAGTATATCATTATATCGGTATAGTATATTTTATAATTTTCATTCCCAAAATTTATTTACATGGATTTTTGGATTAAACATCTAAGATATGTAATAATAAAAAAAAGGAAAAAGAAAATCATGTTTGTTTTGGTCGGATGTAACAAAAGAGTACTACGACATTATATTATACGTTTATAATGTTCTTAAAATGAATTTTCAAAATATTAAAAAAAACAATTGAGAAGATTTATTAATAACAGAAATGAAAAATATCAGCTAAATGAAAGAATNAAAAAAAAAAAAAAAAAAAAAAAAAAAAAAAAAAAAAAAAAAAAAAAAAAAAAGAGATGAGGGCAGCAAGTAGCACAGAGTGTCAGGCTTGACAGATCTGACGATATTCTTGTAACCAAAAGCGCAGAAGATGCTGTGACCGCATGTTCCTTTCTTGTTTCTGCCTCTCCTTTTTATAACCAAATCTTTATCTTATCACTACGAATATATTCCCACATTTTATTTTACTTTTAACACTCTGCAGATTTGCAATTTATTATATACACAACCGTTTCCGTTTCAACTTTACAAGCTAATTGAATAAGCCCTAATTGCATATTCTACTTTCCTTAATCATATAACCCACAATATTATTCAGTGTTTGATTATATTATAGTAAAAAGATATTTTCTTCTTTTAGTAGTAAGATTTTTTATACTAAAATTGATATATTAATTATAAGAAACAGATATTTTGAAGGAATGAGTCTCCAACGTTACTGTAACACATGGCAATTCAGAGTTCACAGCTTTTTCATCAATTACATTACATCATCTCTTTATCAGAAGTAACATGATTCAATATCAAAAGTAAAATATCATTTTCAATTTCTTTCCTTTTGTACAAATTTTTTTCTCATCTTCGTAACCGACTCCATAAACCAAAAAAAAAAACCCACTAAAAGAAAGTACCCAAAATACCCTCCTTTTCTAAAGCTCTGTTTTAACTTTACACAGAGACCATACAAAGAAACCTGACTCTTGCAAATAAACCTAATCCTTTATTTTTTTACTCCTTACTCAACAACTCATATTCCCTGCCTTAATACTTACAAAATGACCACAAAACACTACCAAACTTAACTCAAGAAAATTGCTCTCTTACCTATTTACACTCATAAGAAAAAGAAAAAAAAAAAACTCCATAGGTTTGATCTCACGCTCTTCTCCTCAAAGATTCCAACACATGTCTATATCCTTAACGCTTTTATATATACGCTCACCTTAATTGGTTCTGTGAGTTAATTCAATAGAGCATATGTAATGAATCTCTGGGCGTTCTCTAAGCCAAGGCAGGGATGCTGCAGTTTCTACTGTCCCTATCGAGGCAATCGAACCCTTCGATCCTAACCGCTGGGCTGTTACCAAAATTACCTCTGATGCATCCTCCTTTCCTCCCCGAGGAAGAAGGGGATGACGGAGGTTGGCCCAGCGGAATCGGGATCGGTGAAGAAACAATCGTGATCTCATCTCGGAATCGAGCATCTTGTGTTAATGGGTTAGAAACTCTGCTCGGCGGCGACCCACATAAAAACGGGGACGGCGAGTCTAGTACCGATGTATTATGAACTTGGTCCACACCATAACCATCCTGTCATCACCACAACAACAACAACAGATGATAAGAACAATAATACACAAAAAAGATTATAAAAAGTGGACTGGACCACCTCTATGTGCTGTAAGGATTTAACTCGAGAAGACGTCATATTCACAAAATATATATGATATGTTTAGACAAGTCTCAAACACACATCACACGTTTTCTTAATTCAAGAAATCGTACACGATTACTCTCTTCTTTAATCATATATTATTATATTATAAAAACAATACGTGAAACCGACTTGCTACTGATTTCATTGAGAGATCTTCTACCAAAGACGTAACCAAATTTTGATAAACAGATTTCACCTACTAAGAAGAACTCTTTGTACCTTGGTGAGTATGATGTCTAAGATATCAGTCTCTGCCTTGGATTCAGATAGCTCCACTTGGTGGCTGAAACAATCAACGACTTCATCAGAATCGAGAATTTTCTAAAAAACTTGTTGCGTGAAAGTGAAATTGAAAGAGATCTTTTACCTGAAGTAACATCGGAGAGAGCGAGAAGGATGAACAGGAGGGTTACGGAGACCAATACGACGTGGTTTAGGGCAAACGACGGTAGTTTGATCTCTCTCCACCATAGAAATGGAGCTTCTCAAATCTCCGCCGGCAGCGAAAGCGTTTGGTTGGATCGCCCAGTGATTCATCTTCGATTCAAAAAATTAATGAAAATTTAACCTGTTGATTGAAACAAATTCCAACATCTGAGATCAGATCTGAGCAAAACAAAATCCTAAAGACTCATGAATCAATCGGGAAACAGATCCAAAATTCGAAACGCAAAATCACAGATCTAAAGACGTAGAAACAGGATTGGAAATCGCGGGATCTAAGAAAAAAGCTATGGAAGTGAAGAGAAGGTTTGTTTGGTTACCTTAAAGCTTGAACTGTACAGCTTGTATTGAGAGAGCTATGGTGAAAAGAGCAAGAGCATAGAGGAGAGGAAGATTAGGGTAGAGAAAGGGCGTGAAAGTGTGTGGTAAGTGTTGTTAGGCGAGCGAGAAAGAGAGAGAGAGAGGAGACGGGCCATGGAATGGTCCTTTCTTCATTTATAGGGCCATTCCTACAATATGATATCATCACAGTCAGGCATTTCAAATTTTTTTTTAATTTACTATTATTTATTTACTTTCCTCAAACGCTTTGATTTTTTGTTTTGCCGTAAATATCAGCGAGAAATGAGAAGATTTTTATTTAACTCATGTGTAACTATGGGATCTGCTTTTGATATAAACGAGAGGATATATTATGGAATATCTCAAATTATTCTAGTTCGTGTAAACTAGATTAGCAATATGATCGACGATAAACATTTAGANAAAAAAAAAAAAAAAAAAAAAAAAAAAAAAAAAAAACACACTTAAAAGCAGACGCCGTTCTTGAGAGCATACTCAGTTTTCGCTCGGTGTGTTCCTAACCGGTATCGGAGGCTCTCTTAACTTCGGTACCGGTCATGCCTTTCATTTATGTTCTTCTTTTGTTCAGCCTTTGAGAGTTGTGGGTCGTGCGTGTTGTCATGGCTTGTGTTGACTGAACTTGATCTGAAGAAGCAGAGTGTTCCGGTCCTTTTTGGTCTACTGAGCTGTTCAGGAGCATACGTCGCCTCGTGCCGACGGTCAATTACTGATCTCTTTGGTTTTGGATTCATCTCGTCATTCTCGCTTAGAGGTGGCCTCTCGTCCTTCTTCGTCAATCTCTGTCTGCCTTAGCTTGCTATGGTTCTTTTTATGGCTTAGTTTTGGTTGGTTCAGGGGTTGTTGTTTTTGTTGCTTGGGAGTCTCAAGGTATATCCTTCTCTAGCCTTGGGTTTAGGCTTTCGCTCGATCCTTGTGTGGGTTTGTGGTGTAGGCTTCTAGCCATTGTTCAGCCTTGGTGGTTTGTAGATGTTCTGTTTTGAGTGACTTGTCCTATTGGAAGAAGCTGATTTCAGGGTTATTTTTCTTCATCCATCGGTTGTTATCTCACTACAAGAAACTGCCTGAATTGCAACGAAATTTTGCAACGAATTTATTCCGTCGCAAATTAGCGACGAATTAGCGACGTTTTTGCGACGATTCGAAAATACGTCGCAAATCCGTCGCAGTTTTGCGACGAATTTGCGACGTTTGTCATTTCGTCGCAAATTCGTTGCAATACTCGTTTTTGCAACGTTTTTGTGACGAATTGTTCCGTTGCAAATTGCCTGTTTTCTTGTAGTGTCTCCTCCTCACTATCTTTATAGAATAATGTTGTCTCTCATTTGTTCTTCAACACGATATCCTTGGCTTCTCCTAGTGTGGTTGTAGTTACAAAAAGAGGTTTTGGGTTGAGTTCTTTTGAAGACAACAGCAGTGTCAAGAGGCTCAAATTACAGTTGGTGTGTCTCTTCTTCCCGGCTCAAATTACAGCAGTGTCATTCAGTTCGTGTTTGAATTTACCTCTCACTTTTGAGTGAAGAGGTATATGGGTTGTTGCGGTTCATCTTCGTAGTCTCGAGAAGTTTCATTCGTCTTCGTCTTCCTCGCATAAAAGACTATGCTCTATCATAAGGCTGATTCAATTGTTTTGCTATGTTCTCCCTGGGATTTCCATTAGGATAATTATCGTTTTAAAGCTTAGCCCTTGGTTTGTTGTTGGGTATCTTTGGATCACCTTCTTATCTTCTTTTCGTTAAGGTTTTAGTTTCGGGAAATTGTTGTTGTCCTAACTTTGTGNTCCCCCCCCCCCCCCCCCCCCCAGTAATCTTTTTCAGTTATATATTGTTGATTAGATGGAAAAAAAAAAAGACTATGGATGTGATTAGAAAAGATAATCTCTCTCTATCCTTCAAAAACACATAAGTCAAACCTGATTTTTATTATCAGTGTCAGTTAATTTGCCAGCTTCGTACAACCTCCTATGTATATATATTTTTTTATGTGTTTATATCATGTTTCATTTTTTTTTGTATTTTTTCGGCTTTGACCTCGTTTCGATGTGTTTCCTTGCCTTCTCCTATCTAAGACTCTTAAAATTCGGTTTTGGAAGTAGTAATATCCCGATTTAATTACTTACCTTCTTTCAACTAATGTTTAAATCTTCTGTTTTGATGAGTATAAATCTTCACCCATCTTATTTGGATTGTTATTAAGGTGTAGTCTCTCTCGGCTTGAAATTTTAAGTTTTTTTAATTAGATCAGTTCAGATTATGAAGATTTTAGACTTTTCGTCGAGTTGTATGGTTCTTCTGAATGTGGTCAGCTAAGGTTCAATGAATCTTAAGGCTTGGAGGAAATCTCCTAACCAATTATGAGCAAAAGGTGTTTCAAAGATGGTTAGAGCCTAGACGCAAATGGTGTTGATGGAGGAAGAACGATGATGGAGAATCAAAATCTTACATTAATTAGCTTTTCTTTCTTCAAATTAGAATATGACACGTTGCCCTACACTTTCATTTAACAACTGGTTTAATAAAAATTATGTATGTGTGTGCTTGTTGTTGGGCCTAATATGGGTTTTTGAAACTTTTGTTTAATACCAACGAAAACAATTGATCAACAAAAAAAAAAAAAAAGACTAAATGATGTGTGTTTTAAGATTTGTTTAATGATTTATTCTTGATTTTGATTGATTGCATATGAGTAGAGTAATCCAGAATTGTGATCTTCATCACTGTCATACCCGACCATGAAGATTTCTCGAGTTTGTTTCATGTTTCCGCTGCTTCATATCTGATTCTTCCAGACTCAGGTTAAGACATTTCTACTCACCGCCCCTATCTCCAACTCACTTACTTTATTATGGGCCCGTAATATCCTGATTTTGGTGTTGGGATCTAGAAGATGAGGCTTTGAGGTTTCGATTATCTCAAGCAAACATATGCGCTTCAGATGCCTAGGCAAAAACTATCAAGCTTAAAGATTTCATTGACTCTTATAGAAATTATTATGACGTCCCAAAGAGCTCCAAAGACAGGGAGCCTGATCATTCTATGGTTCTTCCTAATTAAGGTGCCGTGTGATTGTCGTCATCATGTAAAAACGTTTGATGTGTTTCTCTTATCATGTTAGGTTTTGATTCTTTATTCTAACTTTATCCTTCTATCGTTTTTTTTCTTCATCGTCTTTCTCTTGTTTTGCTTCTATTCTCTTATTATAAATTACGATGTGTACGACTTGATCAACAAATACTATTAGTCGAGACGTAAAATAGGTTTTTGGACGAACTAATTCGTTTCTAGAGGGAAATCAACCCAATGAATTTTATCCCTACTAATTATGATAAAATGATCGTAGTCTCATAGTAAATGTAAGTTCACTTCCAACATACAACATCATATTTGACATCAAATCTTCTAATTAATCTGCATTATATAAAAATTAGATTATGATAGTAGAGTTGCGACTCCAATATTGCTAAAAGTAAATTTGGAAAGGAAAAGGGTTCAACACTACGTGTCATCCTATTACTTTATCTATAACAAATACTAGTCATAAACTACCACAACTTTTGCAAACAAGCATAAAATACTACTACCGGGCATGTGAATACGCATGAGCTTAATACTATTCAAATCTGTAGATCTTGTATAAGAATGAATAAAAATTTAAATTATTAAACAAAAGCTCCCACTATCTTTACATTTTCAATCACTTCAAGGTCCCACCACTAAAACCAATATAAATATATACCCCCAAAAAAATCAGACATAAATATTTTAATATTTATAAAATTATTATGGACGATGGATGCACGGAAGGGACGGAGTGTTGGGAGCATATTACAGTAGATCTTAAAATCTTTTAAATATTTTATCTTTTCTTGTCTCATGAAAATCAATATTATATTTTTAAGTTTTCTCTAACATAATTATTATAATTTTGTTATCATCTTCCCACGTTAGCGGTCCCCTTTGCTCCCGTGAGAAATCTCATCGGTATAAGTGATCTTTCCGTAATATTGAAATTTTTTTTTAAAAATGTTTTATATTGTTATCACAACTTTTATTTATATTTTGGGTACCCTTATATTTTTAACAAAAAAATCTCTAACCGGTGAAAATATCAGAGAACTGGACCGCCTTAAACGTGAAATACTTTGCCTCAGTCACACGCGAGCTCGTCAAACTACTCTGCTTTAAGATAAGACACGTGAATGGTAGCAAAAGGCTCCTTTAGATTTAGTTTCTTGTAGCCTTTGGCCATCCATGTTTACATTTTTTTTTTTTTTTTT
>OVAF01001261.1:0-11822 GCA_900406245.1 Odontarrhena argentea | reverse complement strand
TTTTTTTTTTTCCCCTGAATTTTTTTTTTTTTTTTTTTTTTTGATCAAAGTCTAAATATTTAGTCTAAAGTCTCTTTTCTATTGTTCCGAACCAAATTGTATACAACGCAAACAAGTGAGACCAACGACTATAGTATAGCCATAAAAGAACCCTAAAATTAATAATGTTTGAATTTTAAAAATTTATTAATTTACAGAACTATTAGTTTATCAATAAATTAATAAATTATTACTTAATAGAGATTTATTAGTTATTATATTTTTTTTTATAGAATTTATGTAAGTAATCTATCTTAAAATTTATTCAACTCTTCCTAAACTTTTTTTTTCAACTAAACTTTTTCGATTATAAATTTGGAGGAATACAAAGCTGACTGTGACAACGACATCAGAGACAAAAACCTAAAAGAGGGAGACACGAACTTAACCATTAAAAGTCAAACTAAACGAGATGAGAAAGGAAATACTACCAAAGTCCATGACATGACGGAAAAAACTAATACAAGATGATAACCAATGTAAGAACCACAGAGAGAACACAACATAATGACCAAAGAAATGACACAACCAAAATCTCGGCTGGCTTTTAGCTAAAAACAAAATTCTTATATACGGTATTCATATCCTACTTTCATTCGCGGTCTAACCCGCCAACCCAAATCTCACCGTGGACAAATCCGCCTAGGACCGCCATGGACCTTCCTACATTATCCGCCGATCCATGGATATGGAATATGGTGTCCAGGTCTGCCTTGCCGTGGGTCTAGATGGGTTAAGCCCTCAGACACCCAATCTCCTTACATCCTTAGTTATATATTTGATGGAGTGTAACTTATTTATGTACAAGAGCTAATGAAAGAGTGTACCATGTTGTATATGCTTTTGTAATATTTTGCATTTTTTTGTAAGATGAAACCAACAATAGAAACAACATCAAATAAGTTATAAATCGGTGAAACCATTATACCATTATCCTCATACAAATTAGGAACCAAGGAGTTACATAGTTGCAGATTTTTAAGCCATTTTTTCTTTTATAATATGCAAAATGATTTTTTTTTGGTGGTTTTACTTTTTTACCCGAACCAGATATTTCAAGATGATTTAGCCAATTCATCTTAAACAAATGTTAATTTATTAAACGTAATTTATGTTAATATTATTGGTTGGTCCCGATCCCCATCTGACGCGGCACTTGTCAAGTGTACTTGTTTAGGACCAACCAGTTGTTAAATTAGAAAAAGATTAAAATTATAGTTATATATGGTTATAACTCTTTTGTGACGAATATCGTCATCGTATATTGCCTTTGATTCATGGGTCCCCACAACATCAATCTTCAACTTGATGAGCATATCGAATTTCATAAATACGTCCAATTTGGCTACCCCTTACATATATGTTCCCCTCTGAAACTATTACATTTCTCATGTATATATCATTTTAATTACAAAAGGAGAGGTATTATAAAAGTAGGACTTCTATGAAATTTAAATCACTTAGATAGTAACAAAAATAATTATTTCTTTGCTTCTATCGATCAGAGATATTTCATTAATATAGAAGATACATACAACTAAAGTTTCAAATTCAGAAAAATCAACAAAAGCCTGCTAGAAACAAAGATATTATATAGTTTGATTTTGAGAGTTTAGGTCCATTGGCTATAGCATTTGCGCTTTAGTTAGCTTCTCGTTTTATTGTTTGAAACTTGAAATCAGGAGTTGGTAAGAAAGTTTCTAATGTCTTGCATATAGATTGCTATGTCATTTGTGTAAGAGGCTTGGCTTGCTCTACCATTTGTGGACAAAACTTCATGTAGATAGTTTTAAACCATCTCTAACTCATTCTTACATGTTTTACTTTGTTTGGATTTACTTTGTTTTTTAACCGATATTAAATTTTATGATTTGATATGCTTTAAAAAATGGATATTTTTATCTTCGGATATTTATAAAAAATTTAGATATTTGCAGATGTTCGATTTTTTCGGTTCGAAAACAATATTTTTAGTTATAAGAAAACCTACAAATTAAAAATTATGATAATATTTATTGATAATGAACCAAAAAAAAAAATGAATATATCATCCAAGCTTCTATTAAGAAACAAAAAGTGAATTAATAAATATAACACGGTTAATTTTTTTTTGTATTTGAAAAATATAATATTTACTAACTTCCTTTCTATCTATACGTAGTAATTATAATATTAATCTTTGTTCTAGAAAAAAAATATCTAGAACATAAAAGTTGATTTATAAATAAACAACGATATAATTTTAAATTATAAATTTATTCAAGTACAAGATAGACTTTTGAATCTATGATGGACTCAATCGTAAACTCAAAAACTATTATGTACCTAAACTGTAAAAATAAATATGTTATAGAATAGAAAATTTATACATAATATTATGTATACATGTATACGCGGGCGCACACACACACACACATATATATATATATATATATATATATATATATATATGATTTTTATCAAAGTGGATTTTTATCATTTTAAAAATGATATTTGTATTTTTTCTTCATGGATATATATATTTTTTTTTACTAAAAAATGACAAATATTTATATTTACGAATTGAGTTGAAGTGGATAATGGAGCAAAACAGATTTTTACCCAACTCTACCTACTAGTGGAGAAAGCTTAGTTAAATCAGTTTGAATCGATAATGCAGAATACAAAGAAGATATAAACACATAGAGAGTAAACCTCGAAGGAGGTTTTAAAGATCAATGAAATATTTTAGGACAAATACTTAAAATATAAGATATAAGTATATGTGATGAGAGATGAAATATATATTAGATATAAATGAAAAATTTTATTTATAGAGAACACTCGAAGGACTTGATCTTTGGAAGACTCTCAAAACTCAAACTCACTTAAGTTACAGCTCTTTCCAAGCCTTGGTATTTGTAGGACTCACCCCGAAGGAATATTATAAGAAATATTCTTTCGATATGGCACTTAAACTAATAAACACCATCCTTTATATCTTAAGATTACAACCATTCAAAGTGAAGTTACCTAATGGAAAAATCTACTAAAAATATCATACAATTTATTAATCTGTCTTAATTATTATTTTATTTATTCATCCTGTCTTCAAAAGGAGGCGAGGTTCGGTATTATGACACTGATATTCTCATTCATGACGATATGTATATACGGTATATTAATCAAAATTATCAAATCATGAATAAATGGACAAAACATTAGATCATAAACCTATGTATTTTTTTTTGTCACCCATCAGTCCAATGGGCTTGGACGCCCACTTGAGGGTAACTGGATGGATCACTACTCTGAGCATCTCCAACCCTACCCCAAAACTCCATCAAAACTCCATATCTCCAAAAAATCCCCTCCAACCCTACTCCAAAACCAACTCCAAAATGGATAAACTCCATTTTGGAGTTGAACTTTTTTATTTGCAAACACATCCTTTGAATTATAGATACTTTCTATTTTTATATTTAAATACTTCAAAATATGTTTATATTTAACAAAAATTATAATGACACTAACAATATAAAAATAAACACACATAAATATTTCATAAAAATTGCCATTGATAATAAAACTAAAAATACATTAAAATATTTAATAAAATTACAATGATACTTATAAAAAAACTTAAAAATACATAAAAATTTAATAAAAATTGCAATCACACTACAAATAAAATTAAAAAATACATAGAAATATATATAAATAATTAATTCTCATTTCTATTGATTTAATACTCCGGCAAATAATAATTTTATATATAAATAATAATGTTATTTTAGTAAATTAAAATGAAAAAATAAAATAAGTGGGTGAAATTTGTGATTTTGATAAATATAAGGTGTTTTGAAAAAATTAATAATTACATAAAACACTTTTGGAGTGAAAAATGGAGCCATAGGTTGGAGAAAACCCCATCTTCATTTTAGAGCTACTCTATTTTGAAGCCAAATATGGAGCAAAGGGTTGGAGATGGTCTTAGAACTTCATAAATATTTGTCTGTGCCTCAATTCAAATAGATAAATAAACAAGAATTTTTTTACTTGGTTTCATATGGATTCTAAGATTCCTAACTAACTGTCATTAGGGCATGCTTCACGTGGTATCAAATTCTTGAACGCAAACACAACGTATATAAACGACATAAACTCTTTTCTTATTCCTCATTGGCTCATTCCATATTGTTCAGTGTTCCGGAACTTAAAAGTGAAAAGGAACTAGAATAACAAAATTAGGACTCTTATTAACATTGTTAATAGCCCAATAACTCATAAAATGTGTTTCATCCATGTTTTTGAGCGATCAAAACATTGTTTGTTGTTATATGATGGATAACAAATTGCACACAATTGACAAACCGTCAAAAATCATAAATCAAACTCTACAACATACAAACGNATAAAAAAAGCCGGGGCCCCCCCGGTTAAAAAAAAAAAAAAAAAAAAACATACAAACGAATACAAAAAGAAAAATCAGTCCAATAATAAATATGAAGGTGATTAACTACTTAGGAATTTGTAAACATAGAAACTTTAAGACTCACAGCAATTAAAAACATAGTTGATTTGATAATCTTTCTCTCCTCTCTCGCTTTAGCTGCCTTAAACTCTAGTCTCAGATTTAAACGGTGTTTGACTCCGAACCGGTATAGCTGGTAGCTCTCACAGCATCCATATCGGCCCATTAGTTTAGGGCCGTTATTCTTTCAATCAACCTATCCAACTTTCGTGTTGTCTTCTCTAAGTTTGGTGTATTGCTTTTAATATTTTCATATCGTGGTATCCCATTAAAGTGGCTCGCTATAGTAAATTGGTCTAGTCTTATTAGGTAAGCTTTTATCGAGTGCGAAATAGATGAGCACCTCCTCAAAAATAATTTATTCGTTTGGTTGGGATTGATTCTGCTGATTTTTTTCACAAGTCCATGCTATACTCAAGCAGAGTATTTATTGATTTCTTTGCACTGCAAGGAGGTGTTACATATTGTCGTCTCAAAATGTTAGATTTTTTTTAAGTGTTATATGGTCTTACACATTGTCGTCTCAAAATGTTAGATTTTTTTTTAAGTGTTATATAATACATTAGGCGATTCCTCGGGTCCTTGATACAGAGTTCAGAAATCATCTCTAGAGGTCGAACATTTGATAACTCTAATTACAGCTTTGGAATGCCAATTTGGGTTATGCGTCGGAACAACATTCGTAACGATTTAAGCAGACTTTGAGAACCTATTCGCAACGATTGAGCTAAGTAGAGCGTATGAATTCTTTTTCGTGGTGATTAAAGTTTGGTTGCTCGTTATCGTAGACTTGAGATAAGGTTAAGCTTAAGTGAAGTATGAGAACTTATTTTTAACAATTCAAGGTGAGTGAAAGTGTTGGAAAGTATTTCTCGAGATGATAAAAATTTGGGTACTCGTTCTCGGACAATTGAGGTAAGGCTAAGGACTTTTTTGTGAGCTGAAAAGCTTAAGGGAATTCTGAGAACTTATCTGAGTGAAAGTGGTAGAAAACATTCTCGATATGATAAATTTGGGAAATCATTTTTGGAATATCGAGCTAAGTTTAAGGCCAAGAACTCATTTGCGAGCTGACAAGCTACAGAACTTGAAAACTTATTCTCAAAGATCCAAGATATATGGAGATATCAAGATGTTTTAAAACTCGTTCTCGGAGACTCGAGCTAAGTTTTAACTAAACAACATTTCAAGATGTTAAGTTAATTAAAATTATGATAACTTAATCTCGAAAATTTTAGAAATTTTGCCTATGGACTCGAACTAGCTAGGTTTGTGCCCAAGAGCTCATTTATAATTGGACAAGTGGAAATTGAAGTTTGAGAACTTATTCTCAAATATCCTTGCTATTTCAAAGCGTGAGAATGTGATATAGAGAATTAGAGATATTAAAAGTTTGAAACTCGTTCTTGGGCTAAATTTTATCTATATAACAACCTGGAAAGTTTGATAGAGCTTGCCAACTCACTTACAAGAACACAAGCTGGAGACAGTTTTTAGAGTTTGATCTCGAAGATTGAATTTCAGTCTGAAACATAGAATTCATTCTTGAGATGAATAATAGAATTCAAATCCCTAACAAACTATTCAGTCTGTACAGGTTTTGAGTCAAGTTTTGAGTAGGAGTTTGTTTAAGAAATTATACAGTTTGTAAATGGTTTGGGCTCTTTTGGGTCTTTCTTTTGAATAAATTTAACATTTTATTCAAAAAAAAAAGAAAAAAAAAATCCCTAACAAACTGATTTGCTTAAGTGAAGCTTAAGATATCTCTTTGGGAGTTACTTTAAGAATTATTTTGGGATCATTCATGATACAATCAATGTGTTTGAGTCATTATTTATATTAGTTAAAATTTAGGTGGTCATTTTCGTACCAAAAATACTAGGGGCATAAGTGTTATGGATATTTAATGTGTGGATACATTTGGTAATTTCTAATTTGATGAAGGAACTAAGTAAAAATTATTTTTATACAAATAGAAGGTTATGGTTCCAATGACAACCCTAATCAGAAATATAGAACATTATTTCCATGCCATCAACACATATCTTAAGGTATTTTGGATTCGTTGTGGAATAACCAAACTCAAAGCTTAGGCGTTTCATAATTCGAAACTCAAAACCTAAGCATGGATTTATCAGGTACGCTTCCGCTTATGTTCTTATTATTCATAAAGTGACATGAATTTTGTGGTTTGAGAAATCATAAATATTATACAAAATGGTACCAGAGCACCATGTTAGTTTATGTTTGATAATCATGTTTATTATATTAAATTCCGATTTAGTTATTAAGCCAAAGATTGTTGAATCTGATTTTTATATGGTTTATATTCGGAATAAGTATTTTGGGATTTTTTGTTTATTTTTTTATATTAGATCTGAAATATTTACTTGGTTGGATCTCGTTTCTCAAAGCATAAGTGTTATGGAAACTTAATGTTTGGTTTGATAATTTCTAATTTCTAACTAAGAATCATTTCTACATAAATAGAAGGTTATTGTCCCATGACAACCCTAATCAATGCATAAAAATCTATGCATCCCATCAACAGATATCTTAAGCTATACTAGGTTCGATTTGGAAGACCCAAACCCAAAGTTTATGGTTTTCATAATTTTAAAATCAAAACTTAAGCACAGATTAATCAGGTACACTTCTGCTTATGTTATTATTATTAAAAAACTGACATGAGTTTATGGTTTGAGAAATCATCATAAGTATTTTATAATTGGTTTCAGAGTACCATGTTCAGTTTATGTTTAATAATCATGTTTATTATATTAAATTTAGATTACATTATTAACCAAAAATTTCATATTGCTGAATCATTTTTTTTAATATGGTGTATGTTTAGAATAAGTATTCAGATTGAATCTGTAGTTTAGGTTTTGATATTAGATTTAGAATTATATTTGGTTGGATCTTGTTTCTCTAAAAATTTGTTCATAAAGTTTGCTCATGATTTTCTCTTTCCAAAAAAAAAGAAATTGAGATTATTATTGAGTAATTTTACATATTAAATTAAGTATAAAATTCATAGAATTTTGACTTATGATTTATGCTTATATATATGTTTTTTCGGAATTCTGGAATCATTTTCTGAAATTTGGAGCATTATTCGGCTCTATACTCAACCACAACTATTGTGAGTCTAGATTAGGGATTTCAGAGCAATCGTGATGTAGGCGTAGGTTGATATATCTTGATTTTCACCCATTTCAGGCCACGATATCACCGGCTTTATCGAGTCTTTTATACCTTTTAGAGGCTGTATCGAGACGTTTTAGGTGCTTTGACGAGATTAGCACATTTGGAGCATTTTGGACACTTTGCAGTCTTTCTGGAGAATCACTGGTTTGAAAACGGTTGAAGACGGTCGAAGACTTCTGTTTTACACAGAGTGTCGACCGACGCACCCACAGTGTTGATCGACACTAGATGGGCAGAGGTGATTGATGAAACTATACGTTTCAATTTATTAGGAAGTGTTTTTGTGTTTTTCATGAGAAAGATATTATAAGCTTGGTCCTAAGAGCCCAATCAAGTTTTTTTCATTAAGGGAACGAAAAATAGGGTATGCAAGCCCATGTGTTAATGTCAGCCATATGGACAATATATTGATTCCGACTGGGGTCGAACCATGGCAGCAAGGTTTACTGTAGCTTCTTTCGTACTATCGTCAACCATCACTCCTTTTTGTCGAGTTTATTATAGTATCTAAAATTTCAGGTTAAGTTTTAAGGTGTTTGGATCTTGATTTTACATAAGGATGGACTAACTTTCTTCTTCTATGAACTTTCACATTGATAAGTGACAAAGCCCATAACTTTCAATTTATATTAGCATGTTACTAGAGTTAAATACAAGTCAAGACAGAGCCAACAAATCATTTGGAGTTTTTTTTCTTTGTTCAATCATTTTGAGTTTAAGTGTACAAATTTCTGTAATCTTCATCTTAGCCATTACATATCGAAGAACTACCAAGGAAAGAAAATGTAAATTATAAAAGGTAAGAGAGAAAAACGAAAAAAAGAGAAAAAAAAAAAAAAAAAAATTAAAGGGAAGGACCACGTAAGAGAAAGGAGTAAAAAGTATGATTGTCCGAAAGAGAGTTGCAGATGTTACATGAAGAGGGAGAGGTTACAAGTCCTAGCTTACTAGCCGTGACAGTCTTGGAGTAGTAGTGTGGTCCTTCTCTCACCTGATTCCTTCTCTCTCTCTCCTCATCACTCACCAGTTTCATCATTAACATTTTTAATTAACCAGTTCTTGGTTTCCAATATTTGTACTTTCTATTCATGATGCTTTTGTAATGGATACTGATATATATTTTACCTAACTAAACAAGTTATAGATCGTGTCACAATCCCTAAATAGATGTCTCTACTTGCTGCTAAAGAAAATAAAAAACGGATCTATAAGTCCCAAGCCTAAGATCATATTGTATTTCTATCATATGAATTTTTTACAATTGAGAAATTTGATATAAATTGCTATTGATAATTGGGGTTGGAATTACACCATGCTTGAATTTTAATTAGATGTAAGATAATGTTTAATAAAAAAAAAAAGATCGTAAGGAAAAATATTTATTAAAATAAAGAATTATGAAAGACGAAGATGATATTTCTTGAATCTGATTGGAAAATTCTATATAATAAAATTGTATTAGCATTTTTAAAAACATAAAACGATGAGTCATCGACCAATAATTTTTGTTGGATTTAGACATCGACCACGGTAAATTTCTTTTTGTACAATTTTCCAATCAGATTCAAGAAATTTCATCTTCTTTTTCATTATTCTTTATTTGAAGTAAATATTTTTTCTTACAATCTTATTTTTTAAAAACATTGTCCACGGTAAGCACAAGTGACTTGGCCCAAGTGGCAAGAGGTAAGTCCGCTGAAGCAAGAATCACCAGTGCACCCGGGATCGAGCCCCGCTCCCTACACACTCTGTAATATGCATGACATGGCTATTGGGTCAGCCAGTTGTGGCCCAATCGATATTAAAGTGTGGTTGAAAAAAAAACATTGTCCACGGTAATTATGCCAAATAGATAGAAATCAATAACATTAAGTAAAAGATCAAAATCAGGAAATAGAAAAAGATGTTGGTAGCTAGTGACTAGTGTCGACTATGATTGGTCTTGTTTTGATTTTGATTTGATTTGATGAACTCAAAATTATCAAATCTCTGTCCCATCACCATTCACACAAACATAACGCCGTGAAATAACGGTGGCTAAACTTGACTTTTTGTACAAATACTCTTCTCCTTTTTTTCTATGTAGGTCGGCTATGGGAACATACCTTTTCTTTGAGTTTTGACCTTTGAGCTACTTGGGCACGTGACTCGCACGCTTCCGTGACCGTGAAATATGAGCCTTTAGGTATTCTTCAACTCTCATGAGTCCTAGTAGAGAAAATGTCTATTAGAGAGACTAATGAATAGCATCAAGTTGTATCAATCTTAATTGCGAATTTGCGATAAACTATGCAAGATATATGAAAGCATTGTAATGTTTTTATATAATATGATTGAATTACGTACATTGATATACAACAAGAATAATAACAAGTGATGGGAAGGTAAGTATAGAAATGGACATGCATATCCAACTTAGATCACAAAGGAGTACTCTTAATAATTAGTTATGTGATAGCAACACTTGCATGTCCCATTTACAAAACCCTAGGGGTACAAAAAAACAATTTTAAAAAATATATTTGATGTGAATGCCCCAGGAGAGGCCTATTGCATTACATTACAACTACAAATGGGGGACCATTATACTAGCTAACAAGTTTTGTCACATTTATATACAAAATATTTATTGTAAAACTTCTCAAAACGTAATGTTCAAAGTAGCAGGACCATAGAAGTAGCCATGTCTCGGATTGTCCTTAAAAGTATAAAATCTATTCTCTTTTAGTTACTTGGTTCTTTCCTCTGTGTGTTTAAGTGAGCATCACAAGTCCATCAAAGGACCATCTTGAAGCTGCAAAGTATTCATGAAAGATACTTTATCAAGAGACAATGATTCGCTAGATGTGTCTTTCCACATTTAATTCATTGTTGACAAAGTACTACTCGTGTTTCTTTTAAGACACCTTTAAACCTAATTATATCATATACTCTTTAATTATTCTAACAAGTGCACATTACTCGGGGCGTCTCATAATATTTTTAGGTCATGTTCAAAATATTTATGGAATATTTCTCAAAATTTTATATATATATATATATATATATATATATTTATATATAGATATATATTTACAAAATTTAGACCCTAATAAAACATATTTTCAAAATTATAGGCTCCAATTGATAAATATATTTAAAATTTGTCTTTTTTTTTTTTCTCTAATCTGGTCTTTGTTCGAGTGCTCCACTTGCTCGTGCTATCAGACGTCATGCACCTTACATTTAACGTTTTCTTCCAATATTTTTGTGTGTAATTTTGAGGTTGACAAATCTAAATCATAAGTTTTACGTTCTATTCCCTAATTAAATACTCCCTCCGTCTCAAATTAGATGAGGTTTTAGGATTTTTTTTTGGTACCAAATTAGATGATGTTTTAGGTTTTCAATGCAAAAGTAAATGTATTTTTATTGTATATGACTATTAGTATTTTGCAGATTGATATACTATTGGCTGAAATGTGTTTAAATGTGATGATAAATGCGCTTTTTATCTAGAAAAAAATAAAATTTATTGCATTCTTAATCTGTGTGCAAAAACCTTAAACATCATCTAAAATGAGACAGAGGGAGTATATAGTTATGATAAATGCTCAATATTCTGGCAAATGATTAAATAACCTGCTTTTTTTTTTGGTTCAATCAACTAATTAACGATATTTTCAGTTTTAGATATAATGCTTAGAATTTCTTGTTATTTAATGAAAAAACGAGATTCAACTTGAGGTGTGATTAACTTAACTAGTCCAAGGATATTCAAACAGTCTTTTTTCGTTATCAGTATGAAGAATATATACACACAAAAAGTCCAAAACTCATTGATATTACAAAACAAATAGTTTAAAAAAATATGATGAAGTTTGTCTTCTTTTAACATGAATTAATTGCAAAGTAAATAGGTTTCTAGGGTAGTAGCCCTAGCATCTCCTTTCACTCAGGAAATGTCCCTCTCATCTCTCTCTTTCATCACACACTCACACACACACATACATGCACACACACACACTAACACTAACACAAAGCACAAACACAAACACAAACACTTTCTCTCTGGTTTAAT
>OVAF01001260.1:0-24151 GCA_900406245.1 Odontarrhena argentea | reverse complement strand
CCTCCTCGTTCCTGATGAAATCAAACGATTTGATTGCATCATCGAAACGGAGGTTCCGACTCCGGGAAGCTTGCTTCAATCCATAAATGGATCGATTAAGCTTCCATACTTTCTAGCACCTTTAGGATCGACAAACCCTTCAGGCTGTGTCATATACCCATCCTCTTCCAGAATCCCATTCGGGAAGGCGCTTTTCACATCCATCTGCGAGATCTCATAATCATAATAAGCGGCAGTTGCTAGGAGAATCCGAATAGATTGAAACCTTTAGCCACCAACCTAGCTTTGTAAATCTTTACATTTCCATCCATGTCGATTTTCTTCTTGAAAATCCATTTACACTCGATGGCTCTAGCGCCAATAGGTAAATCTACCAAGTCAAATACTTGGTTTTCTGACATGGATCCATTTCGGATTCCGCGGCTCCAAGCTATTTTTCGGAGTCAGGGCCCACCATAGCTTCCGTAAAATTCGCAGGGTCGTCACTATCAATGATCAAGAGATCATGACAGTTAATGACGAGATATCCATATCTCTCGGGCTCATGACGAATCCTTTCGGATCTACGAACTTCAGGCACCACAGGCGTTGGTTCCTCAACATCTTGTGAGTCCAACGGCTGCTCTTCCTTGACAGGTTGAGCAGACTCCTGTGTTTCTCGAATTTCTTCGAGATCTACTTTACTCCCACTGTTTCCCTTCGAAAGAAATTCCCTCTCAAGGAAAACACAATTTCGGGCAACAAACACTTTGTTCTCGGAACGGTTGTAAAAGTAGTATGCCTTGGTTTCCTTAGGATAACCAACGAAAAAGCATTTATCAGATTTGGGTTCTAGCTTATCAGTTATCAATCGCTTGACATAAGCTTCGCAACCCCAAATTTTTTAAAAAGACAGACTTGGAACATTTCCAGTCCACATCTCATATGGAGTCTTTTCAACTGATTTGGACGGGACTCTGTTTAGCGTAAACGTAGACGTTTCATGAGAAAATCCCCATAAGGATAACGGTAAGTCCACTTGACTCATCATCGATCGAACCATATCCAATAAAATCCGATTTCTCTTCTCAGACACACCATTCCACTGAGGTGTTCCAGGAGGAGTGAGTTGTGAAACAATTTCACAATCTCTCAGCTGATCCCTAAACTCTTGACTTAAGTATTCTCCTCCTCGATCTGATCGAAGAGCTTTAATACTTTTGCCAAGTTGTTTTTCAACTTCATTTTGGAATTCCTTGAACTTTTCAAAGGATTCCGACTTATGTCTCATTAAATAGACATAACCGTATCTATTGAAATCATCAGTAAATGTAATTTCTTCTTGCATTAATGCTCATTGGGCCAAACACATCTGTATGTATAAGGCCCAACAAGTCATTGGCCCTTTCATTAACCTTGTTAAAAGGGGCCTTTTTCATTTTGCCCAATAACTAGGATTCACATTTATCAAATGATCCAAAATCAAATGAGTCCAAAAGCCCATTCTTATGGAGTCTTTGAATCATTTTCTCATTGATATGGCCCAAACGACAATGCCAGAGAAAAATCGGGTTCGAATCATTGGTTTTTAACCGTTTTTCATTTATGTTATAAGTGGGCAATGATTGATTTAGAATATAGAGCCCATTATTTAATGGAGCACTACCATAAAACATATTGTTTTGAATAAAAGAACAACATTTATTCTTTATTGAAAATTCAAAACCAATCATGTCTAATGCTGAAATTGAAATAATATTCATGTTTATGGCATGTACAATATAACAATTATCCAGTTCTAAAATCAAGCCCGTAGGCAAAGTCAAATGATAAGTCCATACGGCCAATGCAGCAACCTTTGCTCCATTCCCGACCCGCAGAGTCACTTGTCCTTTCTTCACCATTCTACTACTTTTTAGGCCCTGCACATTAGTACAAATGTGAGCACCACAACCGGTATCCAATACCGAAGAGTTAGAATCTGATGAAGTAACATTTACTTCTATAACATAAATACCTTTGGATGTCGTCTCGTACGACTTCTTCAGGTTCTTTAGTCCTTCTTGGAATTCTTTGCAATTCCTTTTCCATTGTCCAGGTTTCTTGCAGAAATGGCAAACATCGGTGTCAGTCGGGCCTTTCTTGGGCTTGGAAGACGGCTCGGGCTTTTCACGGTTCTCAACCTGAACAGCCCCGACCTTTCCTTTACCCTTAGCGGATTTCTTAAACCCTTTCCCCTTCTGTACCAAAAGTACATCAGAGGTAGCCTTTCTGATATTCGGCTATGCCGCCTTGAGCATGCCATGCGGCTCAGTCAAAGTTACACTCTTGTTGTTCATATTGAAATTCATAATGAACTGGTCATAACTTGGCGGCAGAGATTGCAAGATGAAGTCAGTAGCCAACTCTTGGCTAAAGGGAGCATCCAGTCGAGTCAAGTTATCAAGTAACGATAGGATTCCTCATTTCTCGGTCTTTGCTCCATAATTCGTTGATAAACTCCATAATGCTTCCAAGAGCCACAAAAAACCCCCAACACGTACTTTTACCTAAAAACGTTCTTAAAATGATCAAACCAAGGGAAAATCCCTTCAAAAGATAGCTATTGATGTGTGAAAAAGAGGTTAAAATCACATCGTATGAAATCCCCCAGATTAAAAATTTGCTCGTCCACGAGTAAAGACAAGATAGAAAAGCTAAGGACAGTTTGAAAAACTGAGAACTCATCGAGCTCAATCATTAATCTTTGGGATCCAGTAATGTACATTTTTACCAGGAATGACTGTCTCGAACACCCGGACCTAAGTCCGTCATCATCGCCCGTCTCATCTTCCTATTCCATTGTCAAGGCTTTCTAGATTCCATCCCGCACAATACTTAGCAAATCTCATTTTTTATTTTTGTGACCTTTTTGTATTCTCCCCCAGACTTGTTCTTTTTTATCTTTTCGGTGCGCATGAAAGGAAAGGATCTTAGCGATAACGGGTTTAAGCCTATCTCCAAGTCTAACTTCACCATGAAGAATCAAGCACAACGTTGATGGGTTTACGACTAACGCCATGTCTATCTCCATGCCATATTAGCCCTTTATTTTTTTATTTTTTTTAGTCACTGTTTCGAAAGGGAGAATAGGTCGGTGTAGAAATGCCAAGTATGAGTGGAAAAATCAAGGCTCGAACAAAATGTCACGTTGATGAGGTGCAATTGTGGGCTCAGAGATGATCCGATAGTCATACCTGAGTAGGTCTGCACAAGAATGTTCCCTAGGAAAAAGAGGATTAGAAAGATCTAAAGGAATCACATGGTCATTGAACTCAAACCTCTTTGTTATTTTGGGGAAATTTTTTTTTAAATTGCTTGAAATTGAAAGAATGCTTAAAACTTGAAACAAAATCAAAAGAAAAAGAGNCCCCCCCCCCCCCCCCCCCCCCAACACTTAAACTCAACACTGTCCCCAATGTTTTATCCAAGCCAGGAAAGAAGGAATTTGGAAAGATATTCGGGAATTAAAAAAAAACGAGAAAATGTTACCACTGTTCACGCATGAGTGTCGATCGACGGTGTAGTGCAATGTCGATCGACAGCAAACTTAGAATTCCGTAATGAAGTGCAATGTCGATTGACGGTGGTGTGCAATGTCGATCGATAGCTCCCTGAGATCAAAATATCTTCTTAAGAAACGTCATAAATGCAAAGCAGAAACGAGCTTAAAATAACAATCCAAACACGAATGAATATAACATAGCCTTAACGCCAATGAATAGTCATAAACAAAAATTAAATAACAATAAAAAGATATAGAAAATGTGTAGCTGTGAGAAGCAGAGCCGCAGTGACCGATGAGAAGAAGAGCCACAGTGATAGATGATTGTGCGGAGGAATCGACGCCAAGCTGATTGCTTCCTCTTCTCGACTTCGTATGTCTACTAGCCCATGGCTACCGTGTTTTGAAAATTGGGCTGAAGAGGGAGCTCGTAGTCACATGGGTGAGGTGCCTCGCCTGCGTCATCATCCTCACCAGCAAACACATTGAGGCTGTGCGAGGCCAGGCAAGCGGAAAGCAAGCTGCTCCGCTGATCTGATGAGTTCTGTTGCGGGGTGAGGGAGTCTAACGGAGCGCTGGACATCGTTGACCCGGAAAATCCACTCATCGTCAGGTGTCAGGTGGTGTCCTGTGACGAAATACCCACGATCCAGAAAGTGGTGTTTCCTCACCACTGTAGCGCCACGTGTCTCTCCACAAAACTGGAACATAGGTGTCAACAAGCTCCCGATACGCTCTACCGCTCCTCTGCTCTTAAAGGGCAGTCCCTGCAAAGAATACAAGTACAAAGGAAAGACCGCTCCCATATGAGGATGATCAAGAAACATATTTGCAATGTCGTGAAACACCTGGTCTCCAAGCCCTAGGTAAAGAAAGAGCAGCTCATGTGTCCGGAGTTTGCTGCTCTCTTGCTTGCAGAAGATGGTGTTGCCCAGGTACTTAGCGATGTAGCGCAGGACTGGATGACGGATGGTGGATTGCTTTCGCTGCCCGACCTCAGATGGTCCGTATGCTATGAGCTGATAGAGACGGGTGGTGCGTGAAATGAAGCGGGAAAGGTGCATAAATCTCCAATACACTGCATATCGTAAAGTCCTCCAAACTCCGTCATCGAAATCATAAAACGCTTTCCATTAAGCTTGAAATGGAGCTCTCCTTCGGAAGAGACCTCAAATTCATCATCATTGTACTGGATCCGAAGAGAGGCCATGAACTGACGGACTAGATCAAGGAAAAGATCGTAAGGAATGAGTCCCAAATTCCCGAGACACATTCCATGGATGAGCTGAGTTGTCAGGTTTAACATTCCAAACTAATGCAGTAAGTCCTTATCAACGAACTTCGTAGGAAGGATCTTCACCTTCAGCCACTCATTGTAGAGTAATGTATCGTTTTCGTCCCATTTCTTTGTGATGGGTCAAAAATTAAACTTTAAATCCTCATAAAATATTCGTGGTTCTGCCTTGGAGCGGATCTTCAGGTCTGTTATTGGCTTCTCCTCATCTCCTAGATCACGGGGCCATGGGTATTTCTTTCCGCTAGCCATTAGGACCTGAACAGTGACAAAAACGAACGAAACAGTCAACCTCAGTCACTTGTGTCAACCGAAAGCTAGGCTCTGTGTCGGTCGACACTGGATCAAAAATCAGAAAGCAGAATCAAGTCACGAAATCAACCACACTTGTTCCCTAATACTTTCAATAGTCGAACTAAGAAGAATTGATAGTCTCAAAACGAAATCCTAGTCATATGCTATCTGAGTCGAACCCTAATTCCATCATTCAAGACTATTTGAAATCAAATTAGAGAGCGAGAGGAGGATACATATTAGGATCGAATAGAGACAAGTGCTAGATCAGATTGACAAACAAGGAATGAAAAGGGAATTGAAGAATAAAAGAATATTTGAGCCAAAATTTCAGAAGAGAGGAGGTGGGTGTCGACGGCTTGCTCTTAAGAATGAATAAGATCGTCGTCACCCTTTTAGGTTTTATAAGAATTTTTAAGTTGAGTCGACCAACACCATGGTCAGGTGTCGATCGACACTACCTGGTTTAATATAAATTAAGAAAAATGAAAATACCTTGTTAATTTTAAGTTAGTACTTAGGTTTATAGTCTCCAAGTTGGATTGTTCTTATCGTTTAATTCGGAAAATCACGTTCAAGCATCAAGATTTCCTCGTCTCCAAGTTCAGCTTCCGACAAATAATGCTTGACTCGCTGTCCGTTAGCAATGAATTCATTTCCCTTCCCATCTGTAAGGAATATTGCCCCCATAGGGCCTAACTTCCTTGACTGTGTATGGACCCTTCCAACGAGAACGTAGTTTACTAGGAAATAATTTTAAACGAAAATTATAAAGAAGAACCTGGTTGTTAGGCAGGAAAGTCCAGTTTATTATCCGCCTGTCGTGGGCCGCTATAGATCGTTCTTTATAAATCTTCGAGCTTTCGTATGCTTAGTGTCTAGTCTCGTCTAATTCCACAAGTTGCATTTTCTGTCTTTCAGCGGCTAGTTTGATGTCAAAATTCATCTTCTTGATTGCCCATGCATCTTTGTGCTCAATATCTACAGGAAGATGACAAGGTTTTCCATTAAGAAGATGAAAAGGATTTGTACCTAAAGGGGTTTTGAATGCTGTTCGATAGGCCCATAGTGCATCATTAAGTTTCGTTGCCCAATCCGACCGCTTTGTGCTAATAGTTTTCTCAAGAATTTCCTTGATTTGTCGGTTGGAAATTTCAGCTTGTCCATTGGATTGAGGATGATATGGAGCGGCAACGCTGTGTTGAACTACGTAGGATCTTAGTAACCTGTCAAAAAATTTATTAATAAAATGTGAGCCCCTACCTTGGGAATTCCAAATATAGGTAATGTTTTTGAAGAGCTTGACGACGGGGTCGGATCCATTGTTTGGACAAACTATTGCTTCAACCCACTTGGAGACGTAGTCCACAACCACTAGAATGTATAGATTTCCCAACCACTAGAATGTATATATTTCCAATGAACGCCGGGAAGGACCCCATGAAATATAAACCTCAACAATAAAAAATTTCTACCTCCAGAATGAAATTTTGTGGCATTTCATGTCTCCGGTTGATTTTTCCTCTTCGTTGGCAACGATCACATCGAGTTATGAATCGATGAGCGTCCTTAAACATGGTTGGCCACCAAAATCCTGCTTGTAAAACTTTGGATACGGTTTTGTATATCCCGAAATGTCCACCGTAAGCAGACCCATGACAATGGTAAAGAACATTCGAGATTTCTTCATCCGGTAAACATTTACTAGTAAAGACAATCAGAGCAAGAACGATAGATGTAGGGCTCATCCCAAAAGTATCGTCTAACTTCTCTTAAGAACACAAAAGTTATAAAAACACAGAAGTTAAACTTAAAACAAGAACAAGAGGAACAAGAAGAATAACTAGATTTCGTAGTTGTACTAGTTGTACAAATAGAGAACAATTACAAACATCTAACGCTTTTTCCCCAACACTTAAAGCCTCCCCTTCAACTCCTCGATTTCATTGCTCTTCTTGGCATTCTCGGATTCCAAGTGTTGAATGCGGATAGCTTGTTTGCCAGTTTTATTCTTTAAGGTCTTGACTTCTTCCGTGACGGAGTAATCCCACCATTTTCGTAAGTCTGCTTAACCTTCATTTTAATCAGATTTGTCTCAAACCTAAACTTTTGTTAAATTAATTCTTTTTATGAAGTTTTATTTTATACACATTAAAATGCTCCGTTTTCAGATGTTTTCAATTTTTCTTTGTTCAAAATATTTTTTACCTAATTTTAAATTAAAATCTAAACAATAAGTAATTGAGTAGACTAATCTTGTAACTGTAAGTCTAGGAAATTCACTTTTTCATAAAGTCTACCAGTAGACTTCCGTTAAAGTCTACCAGTAGACTTATTTAATGAGAGTAGACTTATCTAAGGTTGAAATCGTCATTCTTATTCCGTTTTTTTGTTTGTTCGCGAGGTCTGAAATTGACAATCTACCTGACTAACATTAACGTATTTTAGAACACTGCGTCTTTGTAAGAAGAGAGAGGTAGCCATTTGTCCATCTAAAAAACGTGTGATCCACTTATTGTGTCGTTTCACTTTCCCTTTCAGTATAAATATAGACAATTGTAAGAGAGAACGTATAACCAAGAAATTCGTAGTAACAAATATTTAAAATCGTCTCTTGTTTCTTTCACTCTCCCCGATATTCTTTTCTTCATGGCCTATCCAGAAGTACGGGCAACGGTGGAATATTATAACCCCAACATTATTCATGGTGGTGATGGTGTTTCTTTCTCAATTCAAGGAAAACGTTTTGTGCGTGCCATATATTGCCCTCTCGAAGGACCGGACTGGGTTCTTAGACAAACTATTGTTGAAGACCCAGTGTACAAATATGAGAAATATATACCGCAATCGGAGAGGAGAAGCCGTGATAATTTCTACACTTACCTTTTGAGCCTAGAACCATCACAAAGCATTCGGACGATAGATGCAACACATATGCACCTCTCTGAGAATTGGAGGAGGATCTCTGACCGCCTCACTCGTTTTGTGGACGGAATCGGTTTCTTAAGGGGGCACAGTGACTACCCATTCAGGGTTGAGATGGTGGAGGCCTTCGGGGAAGAGCATTGTCAAAGAGAGGCCAATAACTGCCGTCAGCTATCTTTTGCTAATGAGGAAGATCCTAACGCAGAAGTTGGTCAGTCTTGTACGCTATGTATGCAGAGCATCGCTGGCGCTCCAGATCACACACTTCTCAGGTTCCAAGTTTGCCCACACTTGTTCCACAGAAAGTGTCTTGTCCAGTGGATTTGGAGTACCATGACTGTCACTGAAATTCAGGTCATGTGTCCTAATTGCCACCTGCGAGGCTGGTAGAAAATTGGTATTGCTGTTTGTCAAGTCAGTTCAGCTTTCTTGTGTGTTAATGCATTATGATTGTGTGTTTAGGTATGTTTGTACCGCCATGTTTAGTGGTTATATGTATTTTATTATTTCCCCTTTATGTTATTGTTATATATATATGTTTGTAGAATAAATAAATAAAAAATAATAAAGAAAACTCTTTCCGTCTCTGGCGAGATTTATTAACTTTGGTGCCCCATGACATGACATGACATGCTACATGACATGGAAAAATAAAATCAAATGCTTTCACCGATCAAGTGTTACATAGCCCTGTAGGGCTTGAGAGTTAGGAAGACAATCTGTGTTTTCTAGTTTGATGATCAGACATAAATGATTTATTACTACTGTATTAATTTGTTTATTTCCGGTTAATCAAGTCAGAAATTATTTAATCTTTTACATCAGAAACTATTAATTGCCTTCTTTTTCTTTTCAACAACTAATCTAACGGTTAGATTCTAACCTATAATCGCATGGTACGCTGATCAGTGTTTCTTCTTCTCCATATTTAAGTAATCCGAAACATGTTTACATTGTTATGGTTCATTTACACAGAACCAAATAAAACAATACNAAAAACCAAAAAAAAAAAAAAAAAAAAAAAAAACAGATAGAAGTAATACATTGAATCGGTCAAAATTCAAATATCACACAAAAAAATTTATATGAACTCCGTGACTATTGTTATGGTTCATATAAATCGAAAATGGAGTACATTCCACATATTAATGTCTTAACTAAAAATAGAGTACATCACACAAACATTTAGTTAAGACATTATGTGGAATGCACTTTATTTTTTTTTTATATTAAAAACATGCATTAATTACTTTTCGAAAATATGTTTTTAATAAATCTTCCAAAATTGTTACTGTTTTCTTTTTTTAATAAAACTAGTCTTTGTTCCGTGCTACGCGCGGATTTTATTTAAAATTATATTTTCATTCAAGTTTTTTAATCATATTAAAGGATAATTTCCATTTTAATATTAGTGTAAAGGCATAATTGCCATGAGTTTTTTTAGTTTTTTCATTATGTTTTTTTAAGAGTTACAAAAAGATACATATTTTAATATGTTGTTCGAATATTTGTTTCTGGGATTTGGAAAAATGTATTTAATGATGAGTAGGAGAAGGCTACAACGACATTAAAAAAAAAAAATAATCTAAAATTTAAAAATATTAATATGTTTTTCGAGTAGTTGTACATGGAAATTAAAAAGGTGTCATAACAATGTAGAGAGATCAAATATATTGCAGCTATCAAATACAAAGAAACTCATAACAAAATTAATTCAGATACGCAAACATATACAAAAATGCAATACACTTACTAAACATTAAATCGGAACATGTATTGGATGCATAAGAATCCTTAGGTAGTACGAAACAGAGAACGGGTTTGTGGCATATAAAAAAAAAACTCCTTAATAGAAAAGCTAAATATTTAAACTTTTTTTCAGGTGCCAATCTTTGCAAATTCAACAGCATTTAACTCTCTATTTTTCAAGATTTAAGGTTGTAGAATTTTTTTTTTTTATAATATTTTTTCTTTATGTATGATTGGTATGTGGTCTTTTAATTATAAGATGAACTGTGGAATTTTAATCCCACACACATCCCCATTCCTATTCTTCATCATATTCCATTTCACTAATAAGTTTTCTTATTAAGGGTACTTGATTCATATACATCTCATTTTGCAAACAGTATTTGAATACACATGCATGTTCACTCACTATCAGAATGTGTGTACATCATTGACGTCGATTATGCATAATTCCACTCATATAAAAGAAAGGCATTACAATCAAAACAATATAACCAAAAGTAATTGTTTTATATAACTCACCTAAAAGTAAAAAAGAGTTCGTCACACAATCACGTGGACTATGGAGGAAGTAGTACGTACTATTATGCTATATGATTAATAATATGTATGTACGAAAGAAAAAATCAGGCCCTGCTTATATTCTTCGGTCCGGAAAAAAGCGGTCAAATGTACACACTTAAAACGACACGAAACAAAGAAAGTGATAGGAAGGGTATGGATTCATTTGGGGACAAAGGTGACATAAGGGTCGCTTTGAAACTCACAACATACAAACATAGATCCTCTCTTCACATATACATCCTTTACTCCTAATACACAAATAGAGAATTTTACTCCCTTGATGTCATGTGTCCTTTTTGCATAGGTGTCACTCTCTCCTTCTGTCTCAGTTTTTTTTTTGTTCATTCTTTATTTATTTTTCATTANTTTTTTTTTTTTTTTTATCAACAACATTTTTGTAACTCTTACGTCGGTTCAGACATCCAAACCGTAGAACTTGTTACATAAATAAAATCTCGAGCATGAAGTCTTGCATGACGCGCCAGCCTATCCGCCTCTTCGTTTGACTCCCTTGAAATCGATTGTAGATCAAAGGTACGAAATTGCACGCGCAGATCCCCAAAAAAGTCTAGATAGATTGAGAAAGCTGGCCAACTTTGTGGCTCAGAAATCATCTTGACTAGTACTTTAGAGTCCGTCTTAAAAGTGACGTCTTTATTTCCATAGGTGAGCATACATTCCATAGCCCATATTAATGCTTCCAGTTCTGAATGTAAACGTGAAATGCTTCGAAAAAGATTTCGACATCCCCTAATATCATTCTTGTCTACCGATTTACAATGCCAACCCACACCCGAAAAAATATCTGTTTCTTTCCAAGAGCCATCCACCCAGCATGTAGTACCCTCAATCGAAAGTGAAGGAGAAGAATCAACATCCGTGATGCCAGGGTCATCGGAGATTTGTGCCTTGTCCCAAAGAATTGCTTCACTCTCAGCTAAGGCAAGAATATCTGGAGGAGATCGATCTATATTCTTAAAAACCTTATCGTTTCTGCCCTTTTAAAGAAACCATATTATCCATGGGAAAACCCGAGTTTGTTCATTCGCTTGAATACGCGAGAAAAGATGATCAAAATTTGCAAATACCGAAGATAAAGGGAAAATCCCTGTGGGTGTTGGAATCGGGGACAAAGCCCATGTTTGTACCGCCGGCGGACATTCAAACAAAACATGAGTAATAGTTTCCTCTGATCAACCGCACCTACTACATATAAAATCACACCTTATTCCTCGATTCTGGAGGTTTGCTTTTACAGCTACACAACCCGATAGAGCCTGCCAAAGGAAATGTTTTATTTTGGACGGACATTGAAGCTTCCAAACATGAGCTTGCAGTGTACTCACATCAGGGCCATAACCCCAAGATATATGGTCCGCAGAATTAGCATCATTTTCCAATTTATAACATGATTTTACCGAATAACGTCTAGAATTTGTGAAAAGCCAACAAAAAAAATCCGGTTTTGAATTCCGACTTAACGGTAAACTCCTGATCAATACCACATCGGATGGCTCAAAAAGCTGATGCAATAAAGGAACATTCCAAGTTTTTGTTCGGGAATCAATTAATTGGTTAACCATTAAATCGGGGAGGAACTCCCTGCCCGGCCCACATGGGGCCCGGGGCGAAACGTCGGGAATCCAAGGATCCGTCCATACAGAAATGGTCCTACCAGACCCTACACGCTTTATTAATCCGCGTTTCACGAAATGACGAGCCGAAAAAATGCTATTCCAAACATAGGATGGCGAATAAACATTTCCTGGATTTAAAGGATCTGAATAACGATAATACCTTCCTTTAAAAACACGCGCAAATAAGGATTCCGGAGCATCGATTAAACGCCACAATTGCTTGGCTAACAACGCCGTATTGAAATCATCCAATGTACGAAATCCCAATCCCCCCTCTTTCTTATTTCGACAAAGCTTTTTCCACGCCTTCCAGTGCATACCTTTCCCTTGTCCTCCTGATCCCCACCAAAATTGCGCCACGACACTAGTTATTTTTTTTGTGATATCCTTTGGGATACGAAAACATGACATAACAAAGGTTGGAGTAGCTGTAGCTACTGATTTAATTAACACCTCCTTTCCTCCCTTTGACCATAATGCGGACGACCAACCAGTCGTTCTTTTCTATACACGATCCCTTAGGAAAGCAAAAATTTTACACTTAGAACCACCTAGGCTCTCTGGCAACCCCAAATAAGATCCCATTCCACCAACGACAGTAATTCCCAAGACTTGGTGTAAGTCCGTATGAATAGAACCCGGGATTTTGTGACCAAATTGGACAGATGATTTACTCAAATTAAGCTGTTGACCGGAACTTTGTTCGTATCTATGTAAAATATCCATAAGTACCGTACATTCCTCTTGCGTAGCGTGACAGAAAAAGAGACTATCATCCGCGAATAGAAGGTGCGTGATTGCAGGGCATGTAGTCGCAACCTTTATTCCCGTCAATTGTTTGTCCCTCTCCGCCTTCCTAATATTGGCTATTAAAACCTCTGTGCACAAAATAAATAAATATGGAGAGAGTGGATCTGCTTGTCGAAGCCCTCGATGAGGTATAATCGACCCCTTAGCTTGTCCATTAATAAGTACCTTATATTGGACAGAATTAATGCATCGCATAATCCACATAGTCCATCTTTCAGAAAAACCAAGTTTCCTAAGTAAAGATTCGATGAAGCTCCCTTCCACTCTGTCATAAGCTTTACTCATATCTGTCTTAACCGCCAAAAATTTATCACTATACGATTTATTTGTACGCAAGCCATGAAACATTTCCTGAGCAATCAAAATATTATCCGAAATGAGTTTCCAGCCACAAAAGCGGATTGGGTTTCTGAGACAATGCGTGGAAGAATTGCTTTTAACCGTTCACAGAGGACCTTGGAAATTATCTTGTAACTCACGTTACACATACTAATTGGACGAAATTCAGCCATCTTATCTGGTCGATCCGTTTTTGGAATAAGTCAAATATTTGTCATATTCAACCTCTTGTCAAACTCACCCGTCACCATAAAATTATTAATTAAACCTACCAAATCATCCTTAATAACCAACCAAGACTTTTGGTAGAATAAAGCAGTCATCCCATCCGGCCCGGGTGATTTCTCCGGGTGCATTTTAAATAAAGCCTTCCGTACTTCCTTTTTTGTGGCTGGTGATATTAATTGATTATTCATAGCATCGGATACCCGACACTGGACCTCACTTAAAATGTTCTCGATATTTGTGGGATTCGAAGACGAAAAGAGATCTTGAAAATAGTTGGTTGCTATTTGTTCCACACCCTTATCCGATGTAATCCAAGTTCCGAATTTATTTTTGAGACCAGTTATTTGATTTCTAGCGTAACGAACTTTAGCCTGAGTATGGAAAAACATTGTATTTTGATCCCCCTCTTTTAACCAAAGATTTCGACTCTTTTGCTTCCAGTATAATTCCTCATCCTTATATGCGAGTCGTAGTTCCTCGTCGCTTTTTCAAGCTCATCCTCTGATCTTGAATCATCGTTTTGTATTTTTTCCACCATCTCTTTAAATGTCCTAATACGGTCCTTCCCATAAGGGACATTAGAATGACGCCACCTAGATAATGATCTCCTACAACTTGCAACTTTATCCGAAAACTCATCTCCCGATGAGCCACAATTGTGATGCCAACCATCAGTAATCGTATCCATAAATCCTTCCTTGCCTATCCAACGTTTATCAAATCTGAAATGTTTATGCCCTTTGGTTACCTTATCTTCTAAAACTGCTAAGATAGGCCGATGATCAGAACCTATCATAGCTAAATATTCCACATGAGAAACTGGAAATTTCGTATGCAAATCACAATTAGCCAAAGCTCGATCAAGCCGACACCGAACTACTTCCTTATTCCGACGTCCTCGCCATGATAACTTATTTCCCAAACATGGAAAATCAATAAGACCACAATTTGATATCATCGTATTAAAAGGTATAAATGACGACGCTTGGCGAAGGCGACAACCTTGTTTTTCATGATTTCCGGTTAATTCATTAAAATCACCAGTGATAAACCATGGATCAAACCGAGAGATCCCAATACGGGTTAACCGTTCCCAGACCACCTCTCTTTTAGATATAACCGGGTCTCCATAAATAAAAGATAGAAATATCTTTTGGCCCTTGTAAGTACATAACGTATCAATCAACCGATTATTCGAGAAAACAATAGAAAGATCAAAAACGGTATTATTATAAAATAAGGCTAGACCACCACTTGTGCCACATGGGTCAACCGTTACAAGTTTTTTATACCCCAAATGGAGTTTAACATTTTGTAAAAAACTACAATCTTGTTTCGTTTCCGAAAGAAAAAGAAAATCGGGTTCATACTTTTTCCAAAGTTCCCGTAAAAACCTTATTGTCAAATAGTTGCCGAGCCCCCGGCAATTCCAACTTAAAATCTTCATAAACCTAAGCATCAGACTTCGGAGGCAATTTGCCATCCTGTTGACCCGTTCCGTCACCTATCTTCCCGGGATAAAGACCATCTCCAAATTTGGCCGTTTGTTTCCGACGAGGACTTAAGAGTTGCACGTTTCGCTTCTTCGTATTAACTCTAGAAAAAACCAATGGATTCCTTGTTGCTCTTTTTTTAACACTACCTCCCAGTTTTGGACCTGTCGGTGCCTGCTCCTCTCCAATTTTCCCTACACTCGTTCCATCACTAATTTCAGAAATTGTCTCTAGCTGCTGCATAGAATCCACCTTGACCCCTATAGCATCAACTGAAACCAGCAATAAGTTTGCCGGGTCCTCAGAAACTTTAATCTCTCCCGTCTCTACTTCTTCAGAGCCATCTCCCTGGATTCCCAATTCTGTCATGGGTAACATGTCATAATTTGCTAAAAAAGCCTCCACGTTAAAATCACTTGATCCTAAGTCTCCATTCATCATATCAAGCTCCCCCATTTCTATATCACTAATAGCCAGTGGAACCTCATGTGTATCCTTCACACCATCTTTAACAATAATCTGGGCATCTTCCACTGGAACCTCAGTTTGCAATGTCTCATTATCCTTGAAAAGAACCTTTCTAGCTTTTCGATCATCTTGTAGGCCATTCACTAGATTAACAGTAGAGGTTGCGTTACCATCTATACCCACCACGATACCAGCGTCCCCATTTACCTTCTCAACCTGCTTAGATTCTTGTTCGTCCTTTCTCGATTGATCACTCTGATCCCGAATAGACCTGCGAGCATCACTCATAAAAGTTCCCCTTGCCGGTTTCCATGTAGCACTGCGAGGGTAATGTTTTGTCCCCTTTAAACATAGAATCGGCTCCTTATCAACTCTATGTTGTCGTGACATAGAATTGCTTGGCACCTGTTCGTGACGTGTGTTAGCCCCACCACCATCACTAGACTCCCCTGTTTCTTTGTAAACCCGACGAGAGCGAGAAGCATCACGGCTCACTTGCTTAGAACCCAAACTTGACCCATGAGTTACAGCCCCAGCATAACTCTTGTTTCCATGTTTGACCTGAGTAAAACCATCATCAGCCTCCACATCCAGCACCCTCCCCTTCTCATCAGACTTACCACATCTAGTAGAATCATGACACAAACTACGGCATAATCTGCAGTACCCAAACAGCCGTTCATACTTCAAGCTTAAACGAATTGCTCCCCCACCTGCAAATTCCAACTCCGTTTCAAACACCAGTAGTTTGAATCCATCAACCGTGACTCGAACCCTTCCTCCATTTAAGTCCAATTCACGAAACTTTCCTAGCCTATCACCAATGCCCTCAATTAAGAATTCGGAGAATATAATGCATTATCTATGGAAAACTTCGTTCCATTAGGCAACATGAAATTGGCTTTACCAATTCCTTCAATTAAGTCCGTAGGACCGGATATTGTATTGACAATAACCTTTTTCTGTTTTAAATGAGAGAAGTATCTCTTATGGCTCAGGATAGTGTGTGTTGTTCCACTATCCGGTATACATATTTCTCGAATCATTTTCTCCGATTTTGTTCCATCCATTTTCTGTAATCAATAAAAACATCAACATAATTATAGTAAAATTTAATTCATGTTAAAGACAACGTATACACTGGTTATATAATATAATGTAACCCAAATAAAATTATTCTTGAAGACTCTTCAGTATTCTCACTACATGCATTTTTTTTTTCAGTTATCCGCTATAGCGGTCTCGTCGATGTCATTCACGACCCTTACTGGTTTGATATTTTTCTCAGGATTTTTCATATCCATTGTATTCTCTTCAAAGAACACACTAGTTCCCGGAGGTTGAGAGTTATTATTTTTAATGAGAATTTCATTTCTCTTGTCTGCTGTTACAAGAGTTGTAAATAATTCAGAAAACTTTGTGAACCCGCAATTACTATACAGTTCTTGCAGGACACTATGTTCTTTGTGGAAAGTGAGGTATGTCTTTTCGAGCATTTCAGCCTCGGTGACATGTTTACCAAAATATTTTAGCTAGTTGAGATATAATTCTCAACATTTCTGAATAATATTCCTCCACTTTCTCAAAATCCTGAAACCTTAGGTTTTTCCACTCTTCCACCGCATGGGGGAGATTGATCTCCCTCTGATTATCAAACCGCTCTCTCAGAGCTTTCCAAAGCTCTGATGGGTCATTGATGTGCGCATAATCATGCGACACATTCTCATCCAAATATTTTCTTATAAACATTATTGCCTTTGTCTTGGCTAAGATGGATGATTCATTTCCCTCTTTGAGGAGGTCGGATAAATTTTCCGTCTCCATATCAAAAAATTATTATTAATATCTTAAAATGAACCAGATACACGAATGAGTACATATATCACGAGGAGCATAAATGCATAGAAAAGTAAAACAATAATCGTGGTAAATTCTCCACGATTAAATTTTTACAACGACAAGACAGTAAATAGAACCAAAAATTACAAGTGTAGCTCAAATCAATAGTAAGCTAAACATTTTTCTTAGAATATGAAAACTAAAAGATTTTCTTAAAGAAGTAATTTAAGAGGAAGTAAAATGTTTGAATGATTTGAAATGAGTGAAATATGAGAGTATATATAGATTGAAAATCACTGTTCATAACCGTTTGAAAAGGTGAAAATTTTTGAAATTTTTCTTTGTGACCGTTGGAAACAAGACTTAAAATAAAAATATTAATCATAAAGATTTATTAATCAGATTTTATATCATAGATTTTATACAGGTGGCAGAGCCTCCTTATATAATAACCATAATATAAACAAATATTTAACAGTAATATCATGGTGATATAATTATACACATAAAAACAGTAAATATATATATCACGGCTCGGCCGTCCATTATAATATATATATATAGTGCATTGAGCATCCATGGTATAATAGTAATAACGCGGCTTAGCCGTCCATCAATATATAGCTATGGTGTATTAAACAACCATAACATGTAAAAAGTAAAATAGTACTGGGGCATAAACCGCTCCCAGTAATAATAAATGAGTAATGGTGCTGGAAGCAACCACATAGAAATTATTATAGGGGTAATATCCGCTATTATAATAGTATATATATAATATATTATATTAGGTGTTTACTTAGCTATATCATAGAGTGATCGTGCTGATAACTTGTTATAATAGTATTGGTATTTTATCATAATAATAAATATAAATAAAGACAAAAGAAATTATACCCGAGTGGGAACAGGGTACTGATAAAACAAGAGAGGGGAGATTTTGTTGCTTGAATCTGAGCCTCTGTTGCTTGAATCTGCATGATTTTGTGTTTATGTGATTCTGGAAACACCTAGAACACACATGTTTAGAATTCCCTGAGCCTTAGATCACCTGAAACTGTCTGATTGTGTGTTTCTGTGAAAAATCGTTTTCTGTGATTCGCGAATTAGGGTTTCTGCGATGAGTGTGTCGATCGACACACCGTGTGTGTCGATNCACGGCTCTGGTTTGTTTTGTGTCGATGTCAAAACTTTGTGTCGATCGACACACCGGTTGTGGCGATCGACACAGTTGTTTGTGTCGATCGATGCATTTGTTTGACTTAATTTTGTTCATGTGAAGCGAGTGTCGATCGACACACCGTGTATGTCGATCGACACAAGCAGAAATTCACATTTAAATTTTAAGTCTCGGCCCAAAGGTCGTGTTCCGAAAATCGTGGTGTCGATCGACATAGCAGTCGTGTCGATCGACACACGTCGATCACCGTGGCGGTTCAATATGATTGAATCAGACTGGATGGATCGGTCTGGTTGGTTTAACTGATTTCATCACGGTTAAACTGGTCAGCTTTTAACCGAGACTGGTTCAATTGGATTGGGCCAGGATTAAATGATTTATTCGGGTTAAATTGTTTAACCGTGAATTAATTAATTTAAAGTCGGTTTTCTAGTTAAACCAATCAATATAAAAGATTTATTTTGTTTGTATGAATTATAAATAAAATAAGTGAATTAAATATATATATGATATATATTTAATATATTCCTCAAATGAAATATCAAGCCTTGATGTCTTGTCCAGATCTTGTTAACTGTCAAACATCATTTTATCGTCAATGGGCTTGCAGTGCATGGCATTGACTTTAACGTGATGGAGGCAGGTGGTCAATGGGCCATCAACAGTGTTGGGCCCAGAGACCACACAACGGAAAGACTGATTTGCTTGACTGGGCCATCAACAGTGTTGGGCTCAGAGACATAGGATTGGTAATGATATATGATATCGTACCAAGACCAAGAATCATATTGGATATGATTAGCAAATGGGTTGCTTACCTAAATAACTAAAGTTTGGCCCATCAACAGTGTTGGGCTCAGACTTTTGTGAAATATGGGTCTTGGGATCATTACATTCTAGAGGAAAATTATTTGAATGTAGTGGGAGTTTTCTTAAAAAATGTTAGGAATTCTCATTTATTGAACATAAGTAACTAATAAAATTCTTCTCTTTTGTTTATTCAGCTATGTCTTCAAACAACTCACTCACTTTCAGATCTATCCTTGAGAAGGAGAAACTGAAAGGACCAAACTTCCTGGAGTGGTACAGGAACCTGAGAATTGTTCTCAGAGCGGAAAAGAAAGACTATGTTCTTGAAACTCCCGTTCCTGCTCCACTAAGGGCCAATGCCGCTGCTGCTGACAGAGAAAAATGGCAAAAACATTCGGATGATGCGAATGAGGCTCATTGTCTGATGTTGGCCACGATGAACTCGGAACTGCAAAAGCAGTTTGAGAACGTCAGGTCTCCCATCGAGATAATTACCACCCTGAAAGGGATGTTTCAGGATCAGGCTCGCATAGAAATATATAACACTGTTAAATCTTTCGCAAGTTGCAAGATGTCTGAGGGCACTTCAGTGAGCGCTCATGTTCTCAAGATGATGAGTTATCTTGACAACTTGACTCGACTGGATGCTCCATTTCGCCAAGAGTTGGCTACAGACTTCATCTTGCGGTCTCTGCCTGAAAGTTACGCTCAGTTCATTGTGAACTTTCACATGCAGAACAAGGAGGTAACTTTAAGTGAGCTGCATGGCATGCTCAAAATGGCAGAGCCCAACAACAGTAAGGGCACCCCTGATGTACTTATGGTACAAAAGGGGAAGGGATTTAAGAAATCCAAGAAGGGTACTGGAAAGGTCGGAGCTGCTCAGGTTGTTAACTCTGAAAAGGCCGAGCCATCTTCCAAGCCCAAGAAAGGCCCAACTGAAACCGATGTTTGCCATTTCTGTAAGAAACTAGGGCACTGGAAAAGGAATTGCAAGGAATTCCAAGATGGACTTAAAGCCATGAAGAAGTCGTATGAGACGACATCTAAAGGTATTCACTACAAGAAACAGCCTGAATTGCAACGAAATTTTGCAACGAATCTATTCCGTCGCAAATTAGCGACGAANAACTCTTGGGTATTGGATACCGGTTGTGGTGCTCACATTTGTACTAATGTGCAGGACTTAAAGAGTAGAAGGGAGCTGAAGAAAGGACAAGTGACGCTTAGAGTCGGGAATGGAGCAAAGGTTGCTGCATTGGCTGTGGGCACTTATCACTTGTCTTTGCCTTCAGGATTGGTTTTAGTATTAGAGAACTATTATTTTGTAACTGCGATAAACAGGAATATTATTTCAGTTTCTTCATTGGATATTATTGGTTTTGAGTTTTCAATAAAGAACAAATGTTGTTCATTTTCTCAAAACAATATGTTTTATGGTAGCGCCCCATTAGAGAATGGGCTCTACATTCTAAATCAATCAACACTGGTTTATAACATAAATGAGAAACTGTTAAAAACCAATGACTCAAACCCTACTTTTCTCTGACATTGTCGTTTGGGCCACATCAATGAGAAAAGGATTCAACGACTCCATAAGAGTGGTCTTTTGGACTCATTTGATTTTGAATCATTTGAGAAATGTGAATCCTGCTTATTGGGCAAAATGACTAAGACCCCATTTAACAAGGTTAATGAGAGGACCAGTGACTTGTTGGGCCTTGTACATACAGATGTATGTGGCCCAATGAGCATAAATGCTAGAGGATGTTATAGATACTTCATCACATTTACTGATGATTTCAGTAGATATGGTTATGTCTATTTGATGAGACATAAATCTGAATCCTTTGAAAAGTTCAAGGATTCAAGGAATTTCATAATGAAGTTGAAAAACAACTTGGCAAAAGTATTAAAGCTCTTCGATCTGATCGAGGAGGAGAATACTTAAGTCAAGAGTTTAGGGATCATCTGAGAGCTTGTGGAATTGTTTCACAACTCACTCCTCCTGGAACACCTCAGTGGAATGGTGTGTCTGAGAGGAGGAATCAGACTTTATTGGATATGGTTCGATCGATGATGAGTCAAGTGGACTTACCGTTGTCCTTCTGGGGATTTTCTCTTGAGACGTCTGCGTTTATGCTAAACAGAGTCCCAACCAAATCAGTTGAAAAGACTCCATATGAGATGTGGACTGGAAAGGTTCCAAGTTTGTCTTTTCTTAAAATTTGGGGTTGCGAAGCTTATGTCAAGAAATTGACATCTGATAAGGTAGAACCCAAATCTGATAAGTGTGTTTTCGTTGGTTATCCTAAGGAAACCAAGGCATACTACTTTTACAACCGTTACGAGAACAAAGTGTTTGTTGTCCGGATTTGTGAATTCCTTGAGAAAGATTTTCTTTCCAAGGGAAACAGTGGGAGTAAAGTAGATCTCGAAGAAGTTCGAGAAACACAGGAGTCTGCTCAACCACGAGAGGAAGAGCAGCCGTTGGATTCCTCACAAGAGGTTGAGGAATCAACACCTGTGGTGCCTGAAGTTCGCAGATCCGAAAGGATTCGTCAGGGTCCCGAGAGATATGGATTTCTCGTAACTAACTGTCATGATCTCTTGATCGTTGATAGAGACGAACCTGCGAATTTCGCGGAAGCTATGGTGGGCCCTGACTTCGAAAAATGGCTTAAGGCCGCGGAATCCGAAATGGGATCCATGTCAGAAAACCAAGTCTTTGACTTGGTGGATGTACCTGTTGGCACGAGAGCCATCGAGTGTAAATGAATTTTCACCAAGAAAATCGACGTGGATGGAAATGTAAGGATTTACAAAGCGAGGTTGGTGGCTAAAGGTTTCAGACAGATTCATGGTGTAGACTATGATGAAACATATTCCCCAGTCGCTATGCTTAAATCCATTCGGATTCTCCTAGCAACTGCCGCTTATTATGATTATGAGATCTGGCAGATGGATGTGAAAACCGCCTTCCTGAATGGAATTCTGGAAGAGGATGTGTACATGACACAGCGTGAAGGGTTTGCCGATCCTAAAAGTGCTGGGAAAGTATGGAAGCTTAATCGATCCATTTATGGATTGAAGCAAGCTTCCCGGAGTTGGAACCTCCGTTTCGATGATGCGATCAAATCGTTTGATTTCATCAGGAACGAGGAGGAACCGTGCGTTTACAAGAAGACTGGTGGGAGCGCAATTGTGTTTCTCATCTTGTATGTAGATGACATACTTCTTCTTGGGAATGATATTCCAATGCTGCAGTCTGTAAAGGCTTGGCTTGGAAATTGTTTCTCAATGAAGGATATGGGAGAAGCCGCGTATATTCTTGGAATCAGGATCTATAGAAATAAATCCAAGAGGCTTATTGGATTGTGCCAGGACACTTATATGGATAAGATCCTGCACAGATTCAACATGCACAATTCCAAGAAGGGCTTGCTTCCGATGTCAAGTGGCATTACTCTCAGCAGGAAGCAGTGTCCTTCGACACCTGCTGAGCAAGAGCGAATGGATAAGATTCCCTATGCATCTGCGATAGGATCTATCATGTATGCCATGCTATGTACTCGACCGGACGTCGCCTATGTNAGTGGTTACACGGACCCTAGTTTCCAGACAGACAGAGACGATTCCAAATCTCAATCTGGATATGTCTTCTGTCTGAATGGCGGTGCTTTTAGCTGGAAGAGTTCCAAGCAAAGCACTGTATCGGACTCCACGACGGATGCTGAATACCTTGCAGCTTCGGAAGCAGCAAAGGAGGCTGTTTGGATTAAGAAGTTCATCGCGGAACTTGGTGTGATTCCTAGCATAGCTGAGCCAGTGGAATTGTTGTGTGACAACAATGGAGCCATTGCTCAGGCGAAGGAATCGAGAGCACACCAGAAATCCAAACACATCGAGCTGAGATTTCACCTGATTCGTGATATCATCGCGAGAGGAGATGTGAAGATTAGTAGAGTCCCGACGGAGGACAACGTAGCTGATCCTCTGACCAAGGCACTCCCGAGGCCAAAGCATGATGGTCATGTTGAAGCACTTGGACTTAGATTTCTCCGGTAGTTATCTTAAGTTGAGTGGGAGTTGTATTTTAGTTACATTTTATGTTCATTGTAAACATATATTTGATTATGTTTTAATAAAAATCTTTTGTTATCATTTAACTATGCCATGTTGAGATAATTAAATAATAGTCACAAAAGTGATTTAAATCATTGTTATAGGTCATCAAGTTGAGGACTTGATCATGAAACCCTATAAGAGTTAAATGGTTTAAATTAATGGAAGGTCCCCGGTCAAGGTTATTAAATAGGGACTTTGATAACCGCGTGAGACTGGATTGCGATGTGACTTGATGACAAAGTTTCATGGTGTCATAGATAAAGAGTATCAAAGTCAATCACATAGATGTATGTCGAGGACATAGTATCGGACTTGACCCGCTAATGAGAACTCAACAAGTATGTTATATTAGTGTCATGTGAATTTCTCATTACGACTATAGAGTGTAGTCCTTAGACCTGAGTTCATCATGTTTTCAACATATGAATTGGTATACTTTGACTCTGCCAAACGTCATCCGTAACTGGTGATTAAAAGGCATTGATTGGGTATATCATGAAGTGTGTTGTGAGACAGTGGATGGAACAAGATGGGATTTGTCCCTCCTATATAACGGGAGCAGATGTCTCTGGGCCTATCGAAGATTTGATACTGTTGAAAATGCATGGCCGTGCTCAAACAAGCTGAAAGTCTGTTGGTTGTATCTGATCAGTATAAATCAGAGTTCAATAAAATAGATTTGTCTTTATAAGGATGACTTATCTTGCCTTATGCCAAATTGAGATATTGGACAAAGGGATTATGGAATAAGTTGATTCCAGTACAAGTGGGAGATTGAAGGGAATGTGTCCTGGAGATCACGCTGTATGACTGAAACATGGTTGTGAAGGATCGAGATTTGACAGTCATGTGAACTGGGTAGTCATGATG
>OVAF01001259.1:0-24169 GCA_900406245.1 Odontarrhena argentea | reverse complement strand
GGGCCCTAAATCACTCTCCTTGTGACACATAGGAATTTTAGACTCTAATGAGTTTCTTAATTAATATATAAAGGATTGATTTGGTAGACTATCATATATATTATTTTATATACAAGTGATTTGGTTTTCCTTTTCCAACTATATATGAGAAGGAATTACTTCCATATTCATGATACCACTTCCCATTTTTTTTTTGGAAACATATATCTCCCTTATTGTTCTTGTTATTTTTATTGTATAATTGGAATAAACACAGAGATCTGTGATTCACTTACCGAACAGATCCAATCACAGACAAGGTTGGGATAGATATGGAAACTCAGAGCCGTACCTTTGTCAGATGGGATTGGATTGGAGAGAAAGAGAGTCAAAGGGCTGGATGGGAGAAGAGAGAGATAGATATAAAGAGACTTCTTTTGTTTGCTTTTTATATTCTTATTATCGAACCAAGGGAAAACTGGTAAAGTAAAAATAAAAGGAAAAGGGTATTACACCGTTGGATTTTAAAACAATGCTACTTTTGTTTCATCGAACGGATATTATCAGATCAAGTAAAGAATTTTCCGTGTGACTTACCGTATATGATTAAACCATATGACGACAAGAATTTACCAAGACAAATCTCAAGTACCCAACAAGATTCGGTCTCTTCAGTCAAATTTTTTATAACTTAACTTTTAGATTTTCTGACAAAATATATAACCATATTCAACATTAAAAGGCTAATATGTATATATATATATATATATAAATTCAAATTGTCGTATTTTGGACTGAGATTTGTTTCTCAAATTCAATAATTGACCTCTATACATTTTTCATGTTATAGTATGCATGTGTGAGCCTATTTTGTTGATAAATACATTCAACAATGACATTAATTATAGTTATATAGCTCATGTCAAATCGAGCTATAATCAAACCGGTTGATTCTAAATGTCGATTATAGGATGTAAGGCTATGATGAAGTATAACGATATGATATATACACATTACTTGTAAGTTGTGATCATTTATTATTAATCCAAAAATCACTAATATAAAATATATTATAATTTATAGTTCTTTTTTTTTTTTTTAACACTTGATTTATTATTTTAAAGCAAATTACAATTCTACAATGAACAACTCTAAACTATCCCTTATCGATCCACGCCTCCATGTCTCAGTCTCGTCAGATGCGGCTGATCACGTCGATCCACGCCTCCATGCTTACCTTTACGTCTTCACACGCGGCTGATCACAACGAATGGTCATACTTGCACATCGCGGGAGATCTCCAGTAGAAACTACCTCCAGTAATCTGCAAATAAATCGCATCGGCTAGGGTTCGAACCCTAGACCTCTTGGTGTGGATAAGCAATAATCATTTGATCAACCACTGGACCAAAGGTACTTCCACAATAATTTATAGTTCTTGTAGATGATCCTATAGTATCTTTCTATCAATAAAATATATTTTAGTTTTCTTATTTTTAGCAAATTCATTTAGTCAAATTTTCATCCACATTCATAAATTTTTATATATGACTAAGAATATCGAAAAATCCCTAACAAACCGTAGCTGTAGTTTATATAAAAATTTCAAAAATACAAAAAATCGGAAATGGAACTAACAATGATTTTCATAATTATGTATTATAATATACCATATATCCGAATTTTCATAATTAATTTCCCGAAACTATTTAGCATAATATTTTATAAAATCCTAACAATTCTGTTTTATGAAATTTTCCTTATATATTGCCTAAAATAATTTTTGATATTAAAGATTTTAAATAATAGAATATTCCTTAATTAATCTAGGTTTACATGTTTCCTCTGCTCTATTTATATCACGGAAAAAAATAATTTCCTCCTCACTAATCCTCTCTTTTTGTTTTTGATGTTGTAGGTTCAAAAAATCAAGTATCTCATTTAGGGGTGTCAAGTTGGGTAACCCAACTCAACCCAACTCATACTCAATAAGTTTGTAAGGTTAAATGAGTTATAAGTTACCCAAACTCATTTAGCTAATGAGTTGAATTAACTCATAACTCATTTCAATCAATGAGTTAGTGAGTTAAATTGGGTTGACCCATTTTATAATTAATTATCATTAAAATATAATAATAACAACTACCTAAACAAAAAGATTCACGGTTTTGGCGGGAAACCGAGATTTCACGGTTTTGGCGGGAAACCGAGATTTCACGGTTTTGGCGGGAAACCGAGATTTCACGGTTTTGGCTGGAAACCGAGATTTCACGGTTTTGGCGGGAAACCGAGAAACCAAGATTTCACGGTTTTGGCGGGAAACCGAGATTTTACGGTTTTGGCGGGAAACCGAGATTTTACGGTTTTGGCGGGAAAATGAGATTTTACGGTTTTGGCGGAAAAATAAATTTTTGTTGTTTTGGAGGGAAAACGAAATATTACAGTTTTTACGCGAAAAATACAATTTTGCGGTTTTGACATTGGTGAGAAAACGAAATTTTCAGTTTTTGAGGGGAAAACAAGATTTTACGATTTTTGCGGGAAACGGTATTTCTATAGTTAGGTGAAAAAAAATTGAATTTTACGGTTTTAACTATAAAAGTATTTGTGATTTTAAGTAATGATGATAAAAAAAAAAGATTTTAAGTAAATAAATTATTTTTTGTTATAGCGAAAAAATATATTTTGTAATTTGACATTAGAATGTAATTTATATTCTTGAATTATATATTATATATAATTATAATTTTTGATGAGAGAATTTTTTTTATATAAAGAGATTAAATTGGTATGGCTTAGCTTTCTAAAAGAAATTATGGGTTAAATGAGTAACTCATTAACTCAATCTAACCATACTTACTTGACTCATAGAATCATTTGATTTACAACTCATTTAACTTATAAACTCATTTTTGACCCAAATTTGTAACTCAATGAGTTTATGGGTTGGGTTGAGTTGAATTGACCCATTCAAAATTACCCATTTTGACACCCCTAATCTCATTCCCGGAATGAATGATCTTCGTATTTGTGCTCATATTATTCGTATGTGGAAATAAAAGTCGAGTAATGGTGATTGGATTGAGATGGTCTTAACTGATTACCTGGTAAGTGTTCACGCTGATATAATACATTCATCCATAAATCGTCCTCTAATTTTTGTTTAATTGTTTTATAGGGTGATAGAATCTATCAAAGTTATCGATTTGAAGCTATCCTCTTCTTATTTATTTGTTTCTTAGTTTTTACTTCTTATTTATATATACTACTAACTGGCCTATCCTTTTTCCTTTTCTACAGGTAACAAAACCAAATCATCTACTATTCCTTGCGAAATCAAAATCATTACTAACTCAACTTTTGTAGTATACAGTTCTATTTTTATTTCATCTACATCTAATATGTATTACTTTATTTACAAGCCTAGCTATATATTTGTACATACAACATGGAAGATTAAAGTCTTAGGACTTTTAGCATTCTATGACTTATGCTGGCTTTTTCTCTTTCCTTCATATACAATAATCATTGACATTGTTTTTTCTGGAGACAAAGAAGGGAGCTGACTCCTTGAAAAATTGGAGGAAACAACTTGAATAATATTTACTGAGAGTAACTCTCATATCAAGAAGTTTATTCTCTTTGGGTTGAATTTGACTAACTTCTTTACGTTGTTATGCTCTTATAGGAAAGAGAGATGACACTGAGATCATTCAAAAAAGGGAGGACACCAATTCTGTTTGCAACATATGTTTTATGCACGTGGTCTTAACATCTCACACGTGAGCTGATGCAAGCAACCAACCAAGAAGTGCCAAAGTGGCTCACACAATATGCTTCAGGTGCTTCATTTGGTGGTAGTGACTTTAGAAGGGAAGGCGGAGGAGGTTGTGGTGGTGATGGAGGTGGTAATGAATATGGTGGTGGTTCATTTGTAAATCGTGATTATGATTGCTATATTGATGTTTATCAAGTTCATCTATGTTTTTTTCTAATATTTAAATATTAAAACGTATTGATATATGATACCATCAATAGAATTCAAATATATTTGATACCATCAATAGAATTTTTATATTATTTTGGCTAAATATTGTATTCGATAAGTAGTCATTATTCATTAATTAAGATGAAATGTTTATTAAGGAAAAAAACTATCACATATTGTATATTTTTAATACGTTAGGTTCGAAGATCTCATAATAAGGTATATTTTGGTTTGAATATAGCATCGTATTTAGATAAGGTGATTATTTATTATCAAAACGTAAGGTGATATTAGTTGATTATTTAGCTATTATTTGTATTTCTATGTAATTGGAGTCTTTCCTTCTTTATTGGATTTTTAGAGGTGAAGGTCATTTCTTTAAGTTTGTACAGAATAATATAGATTTGATTACAACATCACGGATTTTTATATCTTTTGTAGGTTAAATCAATAACTTAAAATCTTAATAACGTCAAAATATATTAATCAATCAATAACTTGAAATCAAGGATTTTTATATCTTTTGTAGGTTAAATCAATAGCTTCAAATCTTAATTAGGTCAAAAAATATTAATAAATCAGTAACTCTTATAACAATATTAATATTTAAAAATATTTAATTATGTTTAGCAATCAATTTAAATCATTCCAAAAACTTTCCTAAAAAATTACCGAAAATATAAGAAAATACTTAATATATCTAAAAAATTCTATTTTAGGAATAATTTATTTTTTATATTTCCATTAGCCGGAAAAGTATTGGAGAATATTTTTGAATATCTAAACAATTTTTTTTTTTTTTGGTCGGGAACAATTTTCTTTTAAGAATAATTTAGTTATGAACATAAATCTGTTAATTTATTTGTTATGAACAATTTTCTTTTTCATTAGCATATCCGAAGTTTAAAAATATATATATATTTTTAGTTATACATTACCAATTTATCAGAAATTTGTGATTTATAAAGATGTACCTAATATTTTTAGATTGATTTCCTCCTTTATAGGAATTAACAGATTTATGTAAATTTTATATAGTTTATCATAATCAGTATTTGTAATTTATATATAGTAAAATACATTATATGTATTTAAAAAGGTTTATAAATACAAAATTAATGTTTAATTATAATTCATTGCTTTAATGTTTAATGTTCATAAACCGTAAATGGTTTATGATCTGAATTGGGATATGTACTGTATATATAATAACGTAATGTATATATATAAACATAACCCCAAATATGAAATATGGTAGAAATACAAATATTGTATAAAGCATGTAGTAATTCATAACAAAATAAAATTGCTATTGTATAATTAAATATAACACATAAAACACTGCTATAATAAATGAAATCATAATAGCATTCCTACAAAAAAGCTATCTAAAGTATCAGATCTATTATGACGGAGCATACAGAGCGCTTAACAAGACTCTATTATATATTTAGATAGCTTTTTTCGAATGTTATTAAAACTCATATTTCCGTTAGAGTAAGTAATCAAGGTTATGTATTAGATTTCTTTAGGGTGAAATTTCAAGACAATATTTATAATATCGCAACTAATATAGTATGTAAGTATCAAATTTAGTTACGGATAAATCAGAATTTTAAACCAAAAAATCATATATGAATTTTTGAAATTCAATCGTATCGAAACATATTAATAACACATTGAACCGCGCATGGTGCGGGCTATAAACTAGTGGATATGATAGAGGAGATTTTATCAAGGCTTCCGATTACATCTATGAGAGAAATTCGATTAACTCGCAAAACTTGGAACACTTTATCCAAAACTCAGAGCTTTGCAGAGAAACACGTCGGCCGTAATACAGTAAAATATGAGCTTCGCTTTTCCATTATGATATATTCTAAGATTTATTTATTCAGCTTAAATATTCACAACAACCTTAGACTACTTGCAATGGTAGTGTTGATAAATTTTATCAACACTCAGATGCACTCCAATGGTAGTGTTGATAAATGTTGTAGAGGAGGTGACATGTTTTCTGTTGAAATTTATCAACTGCGTTGATAAATTTAGTGGAAGATACGTGTTGTCGTGTTGAATGATAAGTGGTTTTAATTAATTTATTTAATAAATAAAAAATAAATTATATAAAGCAAGCATTTTGATTGGTTGTTGAGATTGTGGATATTTTTTTCCCCCTCAATTATTTAACTTCAATTATTTCAGAATAATTGTATATATGTATATAAATATTTTTATATCAAAATTCATCATTTTTCATACTCTATAAATAGAGACTTGTTTCATTTAATTTGGACACAGAAAAAAAAATCTATTTTTTCATTAAACATTTTTTATAAACCTCATTATAAATCTTTAAACATCCTTTTAATCAAATGGATCCCAACGATAACTCCTCAAACACTCAAAATTCTTCAAATTACCCTTTTAATTATCAAAATCCTAATAATTATCCGTTTCAAAATCAGTTTTCGAACCAACCTCCGCATATACTAAATTATGGTTATCCACCAAATTTCTTCATGCCGTCTAAATGAAGTGTGTTTTATTATTTGTGTTGTGTGTTTATTAGTTTGTTGTATTTTAAGTTTTTTGTCAGTGTGTTTTAAATATGATTTTCTCTATTTTTCATTTTATTATTTGTGTTGTGTGTTTATTAGTTTGTTGTATTATATGTTTTCCATCAATGTGTTTTATTAATGATTATCTCTATTTCTCATTTTATTACTTCCAATTTTTTCCAGAAAATAATATATAAAATAAAAAGGAGAAAATGTCAAAAATTCTGAATTACCCATGTCGTTACTGGTTAACGAAAAAATTTAAACATTGTTAAACGGTATTAACGAAACTCGTTTAAACAAAACAACGTCCTTTGAATTTAAATTATATAGACCAACTATATAGATCAACTATATGGTGGGGTAAAGTGTCGTAATTTTATTAAACAAACCATTGTAGAGTATAAAATTGATATGAGTGTTGAATTATGATGTGGAAGAGAGAGAAGATGATGTGGAATGATAAAAGTGAAAAAGAAGGTGTTGATAATTTATAACCATTGTACATAGTCTTATGAAGCCTCGAGGTAAAATTATTCTAAGAAATCAAGTCTCTAATATATTTTATATAATTCACTGCGATGGTTTACTATTATTACCCAACACTGTGATAAATGACTCGTGGTTTGGAACCCCTGCTAGGGACAGAAAAGATGTATCAAACCTAAAAACTCGTACTATTAAAGGACATGTACACTGTCGGATTTGAGGAGAAAAATAACAAATCTCGCAGCCACAAAATCTTGAGTCTGATTCATGGAAGTATTATGATATGACTCCACCAGACTGGGTTATGGAACCATCTTATAAACATGGCGTGTATATTAAGGGAAATAGGTACCGAATTGTAGAAGAAAATGTAAGATAAGGAAAACATGTTTTAATATCTTTTTATTGTATAAGAGAGAGATTTGGACGGTGTCTACGTCTTCCATTTCAATCTTATCCCTATGTCAAACTCGTAGAAGAATATTCACCCGATTACATAGAAAAGCACAACGTGTAGTGTTATTGCAGCTATTGAATAAGCGGAAGGATATGCTTTCGATGGAGATTTGGGTTACGAGTGCAATTACGCCCAAAACGTTGGTGATCAGTATAATTAATTTTCAGCGAGTTGTTCTCTATGTCTTCAGAGTGCATAGTTGAGATTCATGTCCTCGCCAAAGCTGAAACATGTTCTGATTTCGTAATGAGACTTGTGACAAGATTTATGGCGCTCGATGTAAACCTTGAGATTTAATCTATCTTCTATGCATTCTCTTTTAATCATCGCAAACTTTTGTCAACAATATGTGAATCGAAGATTAGGTACTTGAGCTTTTTCTTCGTTTGTGGTTAGGTTTTTCCAGCGTTGATTTACTTATTAGGTTACGTTCTTTGTAGCTATGGAACATTTTTTCAGATTTTGAATAGCCATGGATAATGTAAACAGGTGTTTTTCTCAGAGTTGGTGGATGAAATGTTTTTCCAGTGAAATCATGCTTATTACTAGCCTTGAGATTTTTAACCGTTTATCCGAACCGAAATGACCGGTTCGGATCAGTTTCGATATACCTTAAAATACCCGATGGTTCCCATATCTAATATCCACGGGTATCGGTTCGGTCTCGGGTATTACCCGAAACCCGAAAACCGAAAACTAGCCGAAATATATCCGAAAGTGTATTGTATATATGTATTTGTATGCATATGTGTGTATTGTGTATATGATTATACAATATAATACAAAATACATTTATGCACATGTCTCTTGTTATATTTTTCTCTTGTTCTAGTATGGAAAAAAAAATTTGTTTGTTTTGAATATTTTGTTGTATTTCGGATTTTTTTTTTTGGATTTTCGGGTTATTTTTCTTCATTTCGGATACATTTAACTGTTTTCGGTTCTAATTATCCGAACCATTTACAACACACTTAATAACCAAAAATTTAAGGGTATTATACGTTTCTGGAGTCTAGAACCGAATAATACCCGAAACCGAACATAATACCCGAAATCGCATGGCTACTAAGGATATTAGCTTCTTTTTTAGAAATCTTTGTCATCATATGACTTTGGATGAGATTAAGGTAATGATTTCATGGATTTTTTTTTTTTTGAAGATTTTGATGTTGTTTGGTTCACGTATATCGTCTTGTATTAAGCTCATGTTTGCGACCTTTTTTATTATAAATAATAAATTGACCGTTAAATTTTATAAAAATTGGTAGTTCAGTTGGTAATTTTATATATACAACATGTATAAAACCGCCACTTTGAATCTTATAAAAAAAAATTGTTTGTAAATCAATAACTAATATGCCCAAATATAGTGGACCTAAGTTGATATGTTATACCATATTATTATTTGTGCAAATATATGATATGTTGTTAAATAGAAAGTGAATAAACAACATAAATAATTATATTTTTATTTGGTTTTTTGATAATTATTTTTGAAATAAAGTGCGGGGATCACCTTGTCTCTTGTCAATTCGAGGTACTTTAAAACTTTAAACTCAGATTCCTTGTTAATTATTTGATGAGCCTATATCTTTGTATATGCCTAATTGTTGTATAAATGAAAATAAAGGCCCACAAACATGCCCAATGGTTGTATGCCATATACTAGTATATATATTATCAATATGAAACAAACCCGTATTATGACGACAGAAACCATTTTGCTCCTTCCGACGGTTGATCTTCTCTTGTCGGTCGGTGAGAATCTCTTTTTCTTACTTTGATTTCTTTTAGGTATAGTTAAAAAATCTGCATTAGCTAAGAGCTAAGAGATATTAAATGTGTTTATATTGTGATTTGGGATAGGGAATCCGCATTAAGCAGATTATTAGGGCTTTCCTAAATTTCGTTTTGAGTAATAAATATTGTGATTAGGGTTTTTTCAGAATATGGCTATGGCTGCTCCACCTCCTCCACTTACTCAAGAATCCATTGACTGTGTAGCTGCTGTAGCAGCATTCTAACAATCGCTGGAGAGAAGGGTTTAGAAACTGAGGGAGTCCGTGCATAATCAACAGCTGAGGAAGACAACTTTGAAATCAAAGTTTGACTCCATCTGTTCCATCAACCAGATGGAGAAGGAGATCGAAAGCCTTACGAAGCAATATTACGAGGAACTGGTTCCAGAATACCAGAGGGTCCATGACCTTCTCTTAAACGCTGAAAAGATTAAGAGATTACTCAGTGATCAGGCCAATCACTTGGTTGAAAAGATGAGTAACGTAATGGAAGAGATGGTGAAGAAAAAGGAAGAGAGTGATGTCCTAAAAAATGAGTTGAATAACAAGGCTATGCTTTATGATCAAGTAGTTAGAAGAGGAAAAGCTCTCAAATCTCAATTGCCCTCAATGGAGAAGTACGTTGATGATTTGAAAGTGGAGGAGGAGGAGAAAGCAAGCAACTATAAGGAACTAAAGTATTAGCTGGACATTCTCAAAACAGCACTACGTCATCGTCTGAATGACACAGAGAGGACTGCCTGGGAAGTGCTAAAGCCACGGATTCGCTCTCGGATCTCATCTACGCTCTACAATACTCTTGTTTGAGATAGTGAGAGAGTTACCTTGATTATGTTTCTGTACTGCTTTGTTTTTGGATTTGATGCTACTCTTGGTCTGTTTTTGGATTTGATGCTACTCTTGGTCTGTTTTTGGATTTGATGCTACTCTTGGTCTGTTTTTGGTTAGTGTTTTTAATTCCAGTATAATCCCAAATCTATCTCTGGCTCTTGTTGCTCTTGTGATTGGCTGTTACTCTTCTTCACTGCTACTTTCAGTTTCGGTTAAGAGTTCTGATCTTGGATCCGGTGCTTTTGATTCATGTTTTTGTATCCTCAATTTGTTTGTGATGCTTAGTTTGGTAAATAGTGGTCTAGTTCGTGGATTCTGAGTGAAGAATCACGCAATTGGGTTTGTTTAATTTGTTCATTGGATTGTATAAGACTTTTCTCTCATTTTGGGGTAATCTTAGGTGAATTATTGCATAGAAGGAAGATGATCTAAACAAGTGTTTTTCTCGGAGTTGGTGGATGAAATGTTTTTTCAATAAAATCATGCTTATTACTAGCCTTGGGATTTTTAACCGTTTATCCGAACCAAAACCGAACCTAAAAGAACGGTTCGGATCGGTTTCGGTATACCTTAAAATACCCGATGGTTCCCATATCTAATATCCACGGGTATCGGTTCGGTCTCGGATATTACCCGAAACCAAAAAACTACCCGAAATATATCCGAAAATGTATTGTATATATGTATTTGTATGCATGTGTGTATTGTGTATATGATTATACAGTATAATACAAAATACATTTATGCATATGTCTCTTGTTATATTTTTCTCTTGTTCTAGTACTGAAATTTTTTTTTTTTGTTTTGAATATTTTGTTGTATTTCGGATTTTTTTTTGGATTTTCGGGTTATTTTTCTTCATTTCGGATACATTTAACTGTTTTCGGTTCGAATTATCCGAACCATTTACAACCCACTTAATAACCAAAAATTTAAGGGTATTATACGTTTCTAGAGTCTAGAACCGAATAGTACCCGAAACCGTATGGCTACTACGGATATTAGCTTCTTTTTTAGAAATCTTTGTCATCATATGACTTTGGATGAGATTAAGGTAATGATTTCATGGACCTTTTTTTTTTTTTGAAGATTTTGATGTTGTTTGGTTCACATATATCGTCTTGTATTCACTTGCAACCAATTCTGACCTAGATCTTGCAAGATATCAACACACTTGCTTCTAATTCATAGTTAACGTGATGACAATGATGATGGGCATTACCAATGGACTGACAGAGAGACTTGTGTTTGAACAAATCAAGTCGAATTGTGGTATCTTTGAGCTTGCTTTTCATACAACTGGGTAAAAACTTGTTTTTCTCTTATTATCCGTTTTGGTAACTTACTGTTAAATGCAAATTCTCTAGTGTAGAGGTCGGCATTCGTGTACCCAATCGGGTTTTCTAAAAATTTGGGTCGGGTTGGATTCGATAGGTTTCGGGTTCGGTTTGGGTTTGGGTTTTCTGTTGAAAACCAAAATTACCATAATTTTTTTCGGTTCAGTATTACCAGGAAATAAACCTTAAAATTTAGAAATAAACCCCGAAAATCCTGAAAAAACGATTACACGAAAAACGTAATACATGTTTTTGTTCAAAAAATTAATCAATGCTGTAATCATTAATACACTTGCAACATAAAATAAATTACATATTTTTTAAAAAAAAAAAATAGTATAAATACCGGATATAGTCATAATAACCGAATTGGACAAAAAAAAAAACTATAAAAGTTGTTTAAAAAAATATGAAAATACCCAATGTCAAATCTAGATTTCTAGAGGTAAATTTATATTTCGGATACTTCGGATACCCATTCGATTTTCGATTCAGTACGGATTCGGGTTTGGTTTTCAGGTTTAGATGTTTATAACCTATTTGGGTATTTTTCAAAACTCAGGTTCAGATTCGGTTTGGGTAATTGTGCGCCGGGTTCGGGTTTTTTTTCGAGGCTTACCCTAGAATGTGACTTTTCTTTCCATTTTCAGACACCGATTTTTGAACTCTCTTGTTACCTTGCCAATACCACTTACGAATTGGATCATGGACTTCCTTGACCACAACTTCACTAGCCTACGTCACCATAAGTATGACAACTATGTGCTGAATAACAGTCTCCAGCTTGAAACTAACCGTAACGCTCAGGTTATCATTAGAAATTTGTCTCTATTGCTGCTCGATTTGGTCACAAACGTATAAGATTGTCATGTCGTGATAAACATCCTCCGAAGGCTTAAACAAATTGAAAGCGAGCAATATTATGCCTTAAGGTCTGCCATTTGGAGCAAAGATTATGAGTTTTATGAGAGTCAACATAGCAGAATGGTGCTCAACCCTATTCGCTCCCTTGATTGAGGTCAAAGGTAATTGTGCATATTAGTTCATTCACTAGTCATTGTGTATATCAGTTCATTAATCTAGTCATTATGTATTTCACACATTTCCACACATTTTCATTGCATATCAATCCATTGTGTATTCAATTCATTCATCGAGTCATTGTGTATATCACACATTTCCATGCATTTTCATTAATCGGATCCATTGTGTAAATCAGTTGCTATGTTTCTACTTCTTCTTCTTCTTCTTCACCCATAATTTTGGTTTCATTTTCGTTTCTTTGTTTCTACGGATACAAAATCTAATTCTCTTTTTTTTTTCAGCGATAATCTAGTGATGATGAAGAAGATACAGTGGCAATGATTAAGATCTGATGGTGATCAAAGATCTCGGAAAATTCCGGTGAGTATCGGTTAATAAATATATGAGACGACTAATATATAGGTTATGCGGTTAACATATATGTTACACGGTTACGCAATTGTTTTTTCTTATTTGTTGTCAAATTGTTCATATGTTTACAAGGTTAATATATATGTTAGACAATTGCGTAACCGTGTAACATATATGTTAGACGGATAATATATACGTTATACGATTACATAGTTGTTTTTTTCTTATTTGTTGTCAAATTGTTCTACGTTTAAACGGGTAATATATATGTTAGAAGGTTAACATATATGTTACACGTACGGTTACACAATTGTTTTCTTTTTTATTGTTAACAGATTTTTCATATGTTTATACGGTCACTCTATATATATATATATATATATATATATATATATATATATATATATATATTAGAAGTTAGTATATATGTTAGATGGTTAATATATATGTTAGACGATTAATATTTTGCATAAATCGGTACTTGAGTTATTTATATGTTTTTGAACCAGAAGTAACGAGGCAAAGAAAAATGAAGAGAAATAGATGAATAAAGAAAACTAGTGAAAGAGAAAAAACACAAAACAATAAAGTTGCGAGAGAGAGAAATGGGCGTATGATTATTTTTTGGTTTATGAAAAGAGAATAGTGTAATTGTTATTTTGTAAATTTTACAATCTTTTGACATCACCTGAGCTAATTTTGTGATAATTCAATCACCACCACACCCGCCAATGAAATAGATATTAAAACTTACAAGAACCAAGAATAATTTATAATTAAGCGCAGGAAGCCAAGCGTTTATTAAAATAATAATAATTATATTATACCGTTTATTTTTTATTATTACATGCGTTCAAATAAATCAACATTAGTGTTTTTCTTCTCTCTCGACATGACACTATTCTTTGTTCTTCTCTTCAATTTTTCTAAAAAGTCTTTTTATTGATTCATCAAAACAAAAAGGTTCATCTGATTTCATCGTGAACTTAAAGGGGTGTATTGAACCATGCATTTGGAATGATATTGAGTTATTTGAGAAATTCAGTGTTTTTGAAGCATGTATTTTAAAATCTCTTCTAAAAATCAATGTTATTGGACTAGTGATTTGACAAATACCATAAAAATCGGCGTTATTGTAAATATTTTAAACATTTGGTTTTAAGTGATTTCGGTGTATTATGAGTGATTTTCTTAGTTGAAAATACAAATACTCAAATCACATGGTTTTATTTAAATTTGAAATGATTTCTTTAAACTCTCAAAAATACATTAAACCTCAAACTATTTAAAATTTTTGGTTGAATACACTCCCCTAATATATAGTAGAACCAAACAACATATTCTTGAGCATCTTGCCCATTTCCATTTGAAGAATGTTTGCAATCACAGACTTCCATGAAACCTTAGACTTCATAGCCTGCAACCATATTAGATTTTCATGAACCTGTAGCCAATACCTCCTCAAATCTTCGCTAAAACGTCTTTATCCCACCAGCAAATTAAACTTGATCAAATTCTACCTTACTCCTACGTCTCTTTATTAAATCACAACCTTTAACCAGATATATTGCAACATACAATAACACATATATTCAGCCTCCTAAGGCATTCTTGTAGTAGCCAGATTCTATAAGTCTTTATTCATTCTCTTTCTACTATCTTGAACAAAAGATTTAAAGAAAAAAAAAAATCCAACGAAAAACCAGTAAAGAATAGTGGTTAAAATTTACATATACTCCTTGTATATGTTATTACAAAACCTAAACTTGAGAATGTTGGAACACAAACGCATCAAATTTTGAGTCTTGGGAGATGATAACACGATGTCAATTTCTTGTGTCTTGATCATGTCCGTACTTGAGCCATCATATTGCACAACTTGATGCTTCGTTTTGTGCATTAATTAGGTTCATTGCCGGTTTAGCAAGCTCACCTTCTCCGTTTGGGTTCCTTTTGTGAAACGCAGATCTTTCCTTGACCTTTGTACTTCATTCGGAGTGGCTTTAGTGTCTGATTATTCAAAACACTTTTATTTTAGAGTTTGGGAGAGTCTGATAGGCTGCTTTTTCTCATAATCCTGTATTCCTTCTTTCAAGATTACTTTAATACTTAGAGCAGAAATTGAAGTCTCATAAAAATCCTCATACAGTGGAGGAGAAGAAAGGCTAGATCACAGAGTAAGCAGAAGGTGGTCATAGTATTAACAACAAAGAAAAATAAACAGGATGGAATAAATATTGAAGAGAAAAGCTATTGAGAAGGCTAAAAGATCGTCAAAGATCGAACGCAAAGACAAAGATATGTTTTCGTTGAGGACTATCAAAACAAGCATGGCCATATTGAGTTAGAATTATCAAGTGTTGGGAATCCCGAGGCAATTTAAATATGGAAGGTGGTGTAAGACACAAGGAGAGCTTACAACACAAGGCAATGGAAGCGATGGAGAGTAGAAGTGTAGGATAAAAGCTCTTTCACTTGAACTCGGGTCAGGGGGTCTGGTGATGGATTGAAAGCACCACAAGGGCGATGACAAGCCCTTGATACAGCAATCCCACGAGTTTGAATGTCAGATTCAAAACCGAGATATGAAGTTTGTTGCTAGGCTGCGCCGAGAGCAAACAAGAAGGAAGAACTGCGTTATTTTATTAATCAAAACGTGAATGATACACGGCTGCACTAGAGGAACCTTATAATGGTTCTGTGGCAGCTAACCCTAATAAGAAACTTCAATACAACTGAAAGGAACAAAGCAAAACAACAAAGCGTTCTCTACCGATCCATAGAAGGAAAATCTGAAAAAATAAAGAAACAAAATTAAAAGGCTATTCTAACAAGGCATGGCTCAAATCCTTGCTAGCCTGAATATGGTGTGCCTTTAGATGACTCAACCATTGGGCTGATGCCCTTGACATGCACAAAACGATTGGACAAGACTTACCTGGTTTATGCGCAAAAGTGGCCAAGCTTGAATAGGTTCCTTGAGTTCAAGTGTTGGGGCAGCTTGAACGTGGTCTTCAGCTTCTTCTTTATGTTTGTTGAGTTCTTGAGTTTTGAAGTCTTGAATAGCTCCATCCTATTTGTCTTTAAATCCTTCTTCAGCTTGAACCATGGCTTCTATGGTTAAGTTGAACTTGTCGTGCAAAACCCTTGTCTTTGATCGAGTCATTGGCCCTAGATTGATTGTTGGAGCCTCTGGATATGCTTGACTTGGGTCGAGGTCCTCATCATAAGGTTATACATATATACTTTCTGGTTTATAATATATACTGACCCATATTTATATGCAATAATTAATTTTGACAAGTGTATTTAGATTCTAAATTACAACTTGTACAGATATTTAAAATTTATATAAATACCATAGCTCATTCAATATTATATATAAAATAACAAATCTTAATTTATTCATAAAATTATATCGATGTAATGAAATAATCTAACTGTATAGGAAAAAAAAATATCGTAGTATAAAAAAACAATATAAAAATCTGACTTAATTTTTATTTTTTTTCCTATGCTTTACTTAATATGATAATATATATTTGATGGTTAAATGTAATTTTGGTATAATTAATGATATATGGAATTTTGGACATAAATACCGGATCAAGAGTTTGTAGATTTCTGAACCCAAAAAAAAAAAAAAAAAGTTTGTCGATCACAATTAATATTGGAAGCTATATATATAACCCTAATAAGAGGCCTTTATAGATAGAGTCGGATACAACTAAAGTAAACCCTAGCTTTCAAGCGTCGATCTGGTTAAGTATTGGGTATGGGTAGAGAGTGGATAGACTTTACGTGTGAGATGGAAGACGATGAAGGATCCTCTGCGATGGATCTTGATTTTGATTTCGACTCCTCCTTCGAGACGTTCGGCAGTGAAGGACTTTTCTCTTACAAGAACAAGAACAAGGACAAGGACAGGCTCCAACACACTAACTTCTTCAATAAATTTGACGATGATTTTGACGATTCTGATTTCAACTAATTCAATGCCTCTCCTTGTTTATTCTCTTAATTAGGGTTTCTCCTTGATTAGTTTTATGCATGGTCTTTGTAAACATCAGTTGATCTACCTTCTTATTCATATTAATTACATCTTCAATTTATGTTTTGATCGCTTTGTCTCATTAAAGTTTTATCTTTTCTTAAGTATACGCGCAGATTTATTTTATATATTTTGTGTGCAGATTTGTTTTTATATATTTTGTGGTTTTTTTTTGTGAGCAGATTTGTTTATATAGTTTTGTGCAGAGTACTAATTTTTACGTGGAACCTCCCGCAACACAGTAGTATGACGTCCTTGCCACGCCACTCTCCGTACATATGGCTATAAGCTCAAGTGTTAAGTGTTTCAATACTTGACTACTCTATCTTCTAATTCTTACCAGCATTTAAATTCTAAAGTTTGTATCCATTCCCAATAATAAGATGCATGGTTTATAGAAATTGTAGCCATGAGAGCTGACAGAAAACATAATGCCAGTTTCATTTCATATTAACATAATATCTCCTTGCAAATTATCAAACAAAATATCCAGTGTGAGAGCGACGACGAACGGTTCGTGGTTCAAATTAGCATCTCTACTTTTGTTGTCTTGAGCTTAATGCGATCCTTGAACACAACCACCTTATTGTTGGGATCAAACAGCAAAATTTCTTCAAATGCTTTCAACAATAAAGGTAGCTCTTTTTTCTTCTCATAGGCTATCCAAGGTTGTTCCAAGCGCTGACATAACCGGGCTTTAGCTTCACCGTCATTTCGATTCCTTTGTCCAGTTTCTCCTCTCGAACATAACTCACTCCAAGAGCGTGATAGACCTGTCTGAGCGATTCACTCATTCATGGGATAATGACTATGTGTATATTGTACATAAGCCTCAAATAGGGATGATTTATATTTGCTTAAGCTCTGAAGTCCATACTACACATGAACTTTTTTGTATGTCTCTCTAAGATATGCTTAAGCTCTTGAGGACGTCCACTTTAACTTCACTGCGGTAAGGAGTGGCGTGTCTTTGAAGGGAAACACATACTGTCTTCCTCTAGATGAAGCAGATGTGCTCTGTCTCTGAGTCCACAAAAGAGAGATTCTTACATCTATTCAGATTAGATTTTACAAAAGAGAGATTGATCATACCTCAGTGTGGTCCCAAGGGTTTATGTAATGTGGTTCTATCAACTGTTAAAGAAGAGCAACTCTCAGTGTTACATCAGAAATTAGTGTATTCAACAAAGCTCATGGTGGACACATATGGGTGACTACTAATATTAATATTAATACCACGGATGTGTTGTTGTGGACCAAATCTTTTGCAGTGGAGGTATACATTCACGGTGATTTTCTTAGGCCTTTTGAGAGTTTTTTAATCGACGAGGAGAAGAAATTGGTCTTGTCCTGTCATTTAAATTATGACCACCGTAGTGACACCCATAGTAACAGAGTATACGTTACTGGAGAGGAAGATGTATTTTACACAGATTACCCTCGTGTCAACATGCCATTCGAAACATGTCAACGCCTGCTTATGTTCAACTATGTTCCAAGTTTGGTTCAAATCCACCAAAGTGGAAATGAATTGTGACGTGTAACGGTTATATGTTACACGGTTACACAATTGTTTTCTTTTTTATCGTTAACAGATTTTTCATATGTTTATACGGTCAATATATATATATATATATTAGAAGTTAGTATATATGTTAGATGGTTAATATATATGTTAGACGATTAATATATTGCATAAATCGGTATTTGAGTTATTTTTATGCTTTTGAACCAGAAGTAACGAGGCAAAGACAAAATGAAGAGAAAGAGATGAATAAAGAAAACTAGTGAAAGAGAAAAAACACAAAACAATAAAGTTGCAAGAGAGATAAATGGGCGTATATATGGTTATTTTTCGGTTTATGAAAAGAGAATAGTGTAATTGTTATTTTGCAAATTTTACAATCTTTTGACATCACCTGAGCTATTTTGTGATAATTCAATCACCACCACAACCGCCAATGAAATAGATATTACAACTTACACCATCTAATTAAGTGAGAGAAATAAACCATTAGAGATCACTAAAAGAATAAAAGCACTTACAAAGTAATAGAAGAAAATGATTAAATTACGAAACCGCTAAAAAGAAAAAATAGAATAGACTTAAAAAAAAAAAAAAAAGACTATTTATGAGAACTAATTTTTAAAACTATTTATGAAAAGTAATTTTTAATCCATGTCATCAAAAGTCCATTTTAAGTCCATTTAAATTTCTCTACGATCCATTAACGGAAAAACCCTTTATCCNACGAAAAAACCCTTTATCCCAAACTTGATTAAATATACAATTTTAACATAAAAATTTACTACTTTTGCAAGTAGTTTTATGTTAATTATTTTGTGGTAGTCAATAAAAATTATTGTTTCTTATAATTAATTTGGTGCAAGACTTTCTTGAACACTTGAACGTGATTGAGAATATAACCAAATTTTCATTAGTCTGGTGGCCCTAGATACAAGTAAGTTAAGCTCATATTTGCGATCTTTTTTATTATAAATAATAAATTGACCGTTAAATTTTATAAAAATTGGTAGTTCAGTTGGTAGTTTTATATATACAACATGTATAAAACCGCCACTTTGAATCTTAAAAAAAAAATTGTTTGTAAATCAATAACTAATATGCCCAAATATAGTGGACCTAAGTTGATATGTTATACCATATTATTATTTGTGCAAATATATGATATGTTGTTAAATAGAAACTGAATGAACAACATAAATAATTTTATTTTTATTTGGTTTTTTGATAATTATTTTTGAAATAAAGTACGGGGATCACTTGTCTCTTGTCAATTTGAGGTACTTTAAAACTTTAAATTCAGATTCCTTGTTAATTATCTGATGAGCCTATATCTTTGTATAGGCCCACACACATGCCCAATGGTTGTAATATTATCAATGTGAAACAAACCCTATTTTGACGACAGAAATCATTTTGCTCCTTCCGACGGTTGATCTTCTCTGGTCGGTCGATGAGAATCTCTTTTTCTTACTTTGATTTCTTTTAGGTATAGTTAAAAATCTGCATTAGCTAAGAGATATTAAGTGCGGGGATCACCTTGTCTCTTGCCAAGATGTATTTCGTTTCTTATATAAAACCACCACGCTCCTCTTTGAAGCTTCTAACAGCAAAATGGCGACTTTATCAGACATTGTAGGGGATATCTCTCAAATTGCAAGGGATCCGATTATATTTAATCAAGAGAGTAAGTGTTTAATTTGATGTTTAAAAATGTCAAATTAAATGACAACTATATTTTGTTCCAAGATTGCACTAGCCATAAAAATGTTTTTAATTCAAAGATTTTTTGTAGTGAATTTCACATAAATCTGTACATAGAAGAGAAAATAGAATCCAAACTCAAAAAGAAAAGATGATTGAGCCAAAGAGAGAATTTTTTTTAGTTAGATGATTGGTTCAAAATCAAAATTTTGTGATCAAACTTAAATAAATTTTAAAAAGAAAAAAAACTAGAATAGATAGTGAAATCTAAGGGTCAAAATGGATAATCTAATCTATTTCAATCCATATCCATTATGATTGGGTATTAAATGGATATGGATTAGTCAAATCATTTAACAAATGGGTTGATCATGAGTTGATCCATTATCCATTTAATCTTATGGATCCCTTTATATTAAAGTCTATAGATTTTTAGCAGTTAAACATAATAGGTTCTATTAGCAGACAATCAATACTTTTTTGAACACTTGAAATAAACAAAATCACTAAGTGACATAATGTTATTTAGAATTTATAAAGGTTGACGGAAATAATTCATATAAATAAGTAAAGTGGGTTTTAATGGAGAAAGTTGGTGTTTCGTCTCGAGAGAGAATTGGGAACGATTGTTATTTTGGTTTCAACTGAATTTCATAATATAAAGTCATCTAACCAAGCCAGCATCCAAACCAAAACAAATTAAAAAAAAACCGGAATTAACCAAGTGTACGTAGAAAGCTCTTTCCTTAATTGACTTATTCGATCTGTTTATAGAATTATAGAAGAATGAACATTTACATTTTTATGTGCGTATATTTATGTAAATTAAAAGATTTCCAATTTACTATTTGCCAATTTACAACTTTGGTAGGACGTATAAACCAACTTTGCCATCCTAAAGCAAAGCATCTCTGAACTGCATGTGCGTGTGTGAGGTAACTCCAGCCTAATAATGAAGGTGTCAGATCTTCCAAGGGATATGATAGAGGAGATTTTATCGAAGCTCCCGATTACATCAATGAGAGAAATTCGATTAACTTGCAAAACTTGGAACACTTTATCCAAAACTCAGAGCTTTGCAGAGAAACACATCGGTAATGCACCAAAACACGAGCTTCGGTTTTCTGTTATGCATGATATATTCTAAGATTTATTTGTTCAGCTTTAATATTCACAACAATGTTATGAAGCCCCAAGGTAAACTTATTCTAAGAAATCAAGTCTCTAATATAAAGCCCCAAGGTAATATCGTTCACTGCGATGGCTTACTGTTATTCCCCAACAACTGTGACAAAGGACTCGTGGTTTGGAACCCGTACTGGGGACAAAAAAGATGGATCAAACCTAAGAACTCGTACCATATAGAGGACAGTGCACTGTCGGGTTTGAGGAGAAGAAGAACAAATCTCGCAGCCACAAAATCTTGTGGGTTTTGGATTGTTTTGCCTATGAGTACAAGGGCCAGATTTCAGAGTACGGAGTCTACGATCTTGAGTCTGATTCATGGAGGTATTATGATATGACTCTACCAGACTGGGATTTGGAACGATATTATTACCATGGCGTGTCTATCAAGGGAAATAGGTACTGGATTGCTGAAGAAAATTCAAAAAAACATGTTTTAATATATTTTGATTTTACAAGCGAGAGATTTGGACCGTGTCTGCGTTTTCCATTTCAAGCTTATTCCTATGTCGAAGAACTCGTAGACAAATATATATCAGATTATATTTCTCTATCTAGTGTTAGAGAAACGCAGCTTGTGGTATTATTGCAGCGGTTGGATAAGCTGCAGGATATCGTTTCGATGGAGATTTGGGTTACGAGTGAAATTACGCCTAAAACGGTGGTGTGGAACAAGTTGTGGTTAGCAGTGGATATCAGTCCCTTGAGTAAAGTTGCTGACTTATATTTCTTTCCGGCTAGATGTGGGAGTTTCTTCATTGATGAGGACAAAAAAGTGGCTGTGTTTATTGGCGAAGCCGGAAACTCATGTGGAAGTCGCATGGAAGCTTGGATCATCGGAGTGGATGGATGCTTGGGGCAAGTGGATCTTGGTATACAAACTCCGGGGAGTGAATTTAGAGACAAACAACGCCCTCTTGTCACTTCTTATGTTCCAAGTTGTGTGCCTATCCAAAAGGTAACGGATGATTATGTAAAATGAATATGATATGGTCGAAGAAAAGAACACCAAACTATAGTCATGTCATCTTTGTAGTTTCGTTCTTATTCGTCATCTTTGTTGTTTAGCCTAAGAAACTCATTCAGTCCACAAAGCATATTTAGTAGTGACAAATTAAGGCCAAGTTAGCTACCATATATAGTAATATTTTACATCTCTAAATCATCAGCGTCTGTAATGTTTAAAGAAATTTCTCTGATCAATTCCAGTCCCCATAATATATTTAATTTAAACCGAGATTCAAAAAGACGAACTTTACCGATTACCATGTTCCAAAAAGATGGATGACAATTTTCTTATCTAATGGACATGTAAAATCGTGACAAGAGTATGAGCGTATGTAGTTTTTATTAGGGTAAAAAAAAATTATGTATCAGGGTGCATACTGCAAAGGTAAAGTTTTCTCATACCTTACGGTCCAAGCTAAAGAGCATGACATGTTAGCTAGATACACTTTTTTAGAAATAGATGACTAAAATCATTAGGAATATATTTTTGAGATTTGTGTATATTTTCATATGATTATATTGCTAAACCAATTAAGTTAATGCGTTTCATATCTATTGTACGTACGATGTACATTATTAATTCTTATTTCGATCTAACGATCAAACTCTTCTTTTGTCTCTTAAGCTAAATGCTTCTTCAAGTACAATACAGTACAATGTTATCTTTAAGCCAAGTATTTCACAATTCAAGTTCATTCAAGTCAAAATGTTTTTTTTTGTGTGTTTTTGATAAGCTTCGTGCTTCATGCGTTTTCAAAAACCAACTTTTAAATTTATTTTTGATCATAATTTAAGTCTTTGAGCTTCAAATTTAATTTAACTTGAATTTTCTTCTTCTTATTAATTACTAGGGAAAGTCCACGCGGTGCGTGGATGAGTAAATTCATAATAAGATATAATGTGATTAATGAAAATCTTATTTCGTTGCGACATGTGGCAAAATTTTGTCTATCATAATTTATGTTTAAAAGAAGTTTACAAAGATCGGAAAGTTGGTCAATTTGTATTTTTTTAAAAAATTTCTTAAAGCGATGATATGTTGCTGTACATACGAAAAAATTGTGCTAAGAATTTTATCTAGTGTACCATCCCAATATTTTGGTCAATTTATATTTTTCATAACTTTTTTAAGCAATGGTATGTTATTGTATATATGAATGGTATGTTGTTGTATATATGAACAAATATATGTTAAGAATTTTATCTAGTGTACCATTACAATGGCTTGGCAAATTTATATTTTTTTCAAATTTCTTAAAGCAATGATATGTTGCTACACATATGAAAGAGATTATGTTAAGGAGGTGCGTAATTTAAATTTGATTTTCTGTTGATGATTAAGAAAATAGATTAAACAAATAGAATGTGATTAATGAAAATCTTATTTCGTTGCGACATGTGGCAAAATTTTGTCTATCATAATTTATGTTTAAAAGAAGTTTACAAAGATCGGAAAGTTGGTCAATTTGTATTTTTTACAAAATTTCTTAAAGCGATGATATGTTGCTGTACATACGAAAAAATTGTGCTAAGAATTTTATCTAGTGTACCATCCCAATATCTTGGTCAATATATATTTTTCATAACTTTTTTAAGCAATGGTATGTTGTTGTATATATGAATGGTATGTTGTTGTATATATGAACAAAATTATGTTATGAATTTTATCTAGTGTACCATTACAATGGCTTGGCAAATTTATATTTTTTTTCAAATTTCTTAAAGCAAGAGATTATGTTAAGGAGGTGCGTAATTTAAATTTGATTTTCTGTTGATGATTAAGAAAATAAATTAAACAAATAAAGGGACTAAAAGATAAAATTTAAAACTACATAGGACACATGGCAGCCCCTCAGAGAG